>CM062296.1:22220480-22435013 GCA_031216915.1 Pictodentalium vernedei
ACCGAGTTCTTCGAGATCGTTCCAGTGAGAGGTCATATGATATGGTTTTGTTGGAAAAAATTTTAAACATTTGAAAAAATAATGTTTAAAAACAAGATAACAATAACATGATTTTGAAGGGCTTTACAGTGTATTATTACCACTTCAGAGGGCGTTCTCTAGTGTTTTAAAGTAATTTTACCTTTACGTTAAAAAACGATAATGCACGGTACGAAAATGTCAAACCATATGTTAACTGGATAACGGCCCGCTATTTTCTTTTCCCATGATAATGGGAGTGGTAATAATAGTAATAAGAAGATTTTCTCGGGCTTTTATGGGTTTTTAACGGCCCTCGAGAAATGTTTAACAGCCCTCGGGCTGATAAAGGCCCTCGACTTCGTCTCAGGCCTCTATAGAGCCCTTGGGCTGTTAAACATTTCTCTCAGGGCCGTTAAAAACCCATAAAGCCCTCGAAAATCATGTTATTGTTATATTAACGGCTCAACAGAAATGGTTAACAGCCCAAGAGTATATTAGCGGCCCGCGACGAAGTCGAGGGCCGCTAATAAGCTCAAGGGCTGTTAACCATTTCTGTTGAGCCGTTGATACACTGTATTGCCCGACAAAGTCATGTTATTTCTATTATTGCCACTTTCGTACATCGGGTACATTACAATTAAATTATATGGGAAATAAGATAAATAAATGGAGTTTGTCGTTTTAGAATTAAAAAAAAACAACGACACTAGATATCGTCTGATTTGTTGTTGACAAACAAACCGTGTAACATGACTATCGTCTGATCAGTCGACTGCGAAACTTGGGAAGATAAATGATGAAATATATCTTCGAAATGCGAACATTAGGCAAGGAGTTTTTTCATCAAACATGTCATCACTTACTTTGCGTGTATCGCTTCCTATATTTGATACATCAGTCCGTGACACAAAGGAAACACTTGAAACAAATGTGTTAACTGTGTTTACAAATTAAGAAAATCCGAAGGGAAATCTGGGAAAAATATTGTTGATCGGCTGAGAGATGTGACGTCTTTGTCTATATTTAGACGTGTCGGGCTGTTATTGACGTGTTGGGCTGTTATACTCAATAACGGCCCAACACGTCACATGACTTGTACTTGTTGAGCATTACGAGGTTTCAACGCCCGACAAAACATCGTTAATGTGCTAGGAACGCCCGCAAAAGTGGTAATAATAAGTTTTGATATCGTCTGCGCTGGGTAATGAGTTAAAGTGTTAATATGTCAAGACGTGATTTCCTGTTGTTGAAAGACAAAAAAAAAAAGTATCGGAATCGTTCACATTTCCTTGTTACATTATGATGATGTGAAAAGAAAACAATAGATACATCCGAGGTTAATCAACCATTTTAAATTCCACGCTTGAGTCAGGGGGAGGCCACCAAAAATTTGCAAGACGTGACGTGGGGGTGGGTGGGTCTCTTGAGTGCGCCAAAAATGTGCATTTCCAACCTGTGCAATTTTTTGATTTTTTAAAAAATATATCAATATATCAGCTAATATATACCATCATTTGTGTTTCAAACCTTAAAGATGATGTTGTACATCACACTCTTAACATAAATACAACATCAGAAGGCTTTATATGTGAGAATATTGGGCTTAAACGGGGAAAATGTCACACGTTAGTAGGGGGTGGATGTCTTGTTCGAAATGTAGAAAATGTGCAGACAATATTTTTGGAACAATTGAAATGAAAATTTGTTCCCGTATATGTACACCTGCTCTGGCCAAGCCTGATAATGAACAGCTTGTCCTTTGTAGATTGGGGCCCACAGCAGCCCACAGAGGTTTAAATTGGTGGTACCAGTTTAACCCTTTACCTAACATGAAAAGCAGACGACACTTGCCAAAAATGATTGAATAACTATTTTTTTTCATTTTTGTCTCAAAAACATAGGTTATGACCCCTCATTGGAACGAGCTCAACGAGAGGTCATAACCTATGTTTTTGAGACAAAAAATGAAAAAATAGTAAAAATTAATTGGTGATTTTTTAGAATAGCGCTGGCCGGTTTTTCTCGTTACGTTGGATAAAGGGTTAAGGACATTATGAAAACCAACTAAAGACAGCTGTGCCAACTAAGTTTATAAGTTTATTTTGGATTTTAATGGGAGAGTGGGGGTAGGTGTCTGAGAACGGTAGTAGAAAATTTGCACGTAGTGGGTGGGTGGGTGTAAAAAGGAGCCGCGCAAAAAATAGGACGTCACGTCTTGCAATTTTTTAGTGACCACCCCCCCCCCCCCCCCCCCCCTGCTCGAGTGAGAAAAAAAAAAACGCTGTGAGTTTACAAAAATTAAGTTTAATTGATAGAACTAATGAATGCAATGTGCATGCATAATCCTTTGTTCCAAATCCCGCTTGGACAAACTTACTCAATCTTATTGAGCGAAAGAGTTTGAGAAATGAGACTAGAAAGGGTTCAATGTGTCTGCTGTATTATTGGTGTGGTGTGGTATGGTTGGGAGTTGCAATGACAGTGACCAGGTTGTGAGGAAGGTCAGATTCGTGTAAGTGAGTTTAACTTCCCATACATCTTGGGCGCCTTGTCAGGTACGGTCTCACAGAAGCATCTCAATACTGCATCGGGGTCCCCTTTCTCGCTACCTTCCTTTCATCTGGAGATTCATGGCGCGTGTAGGTATGTGTGTTTGCTTTGGGTTTCTGCTAATTGGTTCGTGATGTATTTTTGGGGATGGTGAGAATCGGATAAGGAGAGCGTGGCACCCCACTCACATTGGTCGCTTGTAGTATAGAAGGGGCGATTCATCCCCCATTATCAGAATTTTGGCCGGAGCCGCGAGTGTTTAATTCCCATAGCAACAAGACTTTTGCCGGAGACGACGCGTGTCGTGTTTTACGACCCATCCAACTAAATCCGGCACGTTGTATATGTACTGCATATATATATGTTATCGTGATACATGACATGTGCACACGGGGGAAGGTGTATGTTGCCCTTAACATAATAAGCCGCTCGATAACGTCTTACGCACCCCACGTTGCTACCTGCCGTCTCAAAGCAGTGCGTGTATCACACCAGAATTACATGCAGTACAGTCTATTGAGAGTAAACTTTGGCAAAAATATCTCGGAGCCATGGGAGCAGTTTCTTCAAATTTTCAGTGTTTTTCCTAGGAACTCCGTGGAACATGATCATATTATTCTGTACTACAGAAATCACGAGTGAGTCTCGTGAGAATCTCATGCATGTGCTTCGATTCTCCTTCCTCGTCTGTTCCATTTAGGAACTCGAAACTCATTTCTATGTATGCATGCAGGTATGTTTCGTACTCACTCCCATTATTTACTGTTTGTGTTGCCATGTGTGAAGTAGTCCCTTGAGTTCCAATGTGTTCTATGTGCCTTCTGGCATGGTATGGGTGTGTAATGGAAAATTAATGGGAAAGGTAAGTTTTCTTGAAAGTTTTTTTCCGCGAAACGGTTGACGTTGCTATTGACGCCGTGACGTCATGATGCATGTGTGAAGTCGTCCCTTGAGTTCCAATGTGTTCTATGTGCCTTCTGGCATGGTATGGGTGTGTAATGGAAAATTAATGGGAAAGGTGAGTTTTCTTGAAAGTTTTTTTTCCGCGAAACGGTTGGCGTTGCTATTGACGCCGTGACGTCATGATGCGCATGCGCCGTCATAAAGACGTTGACCGCTGTTATTGTCCACTAACAATCCGACATAAGGTTATTCGGGTCAAGGGGTGTCGGGGGGGGGGGAGGGGGGTACGGTATGGAAATATTATTGATATTGGTAACAGAAAGAAATCTGAGAATTAGCAACAGTAACTATGAATTTAACTATTCTGAAATTTAATTAAAAAAAATTAAAAATTAATATAAAAAAAAGATAGAATAGAATGATCTTTTAGACTAATTGGTTTACAGAAAATAAAAACAGTGGTACTTATAAATTATTGAATTAGTCCAAAGTACAGTTTGACAGAATCCAGTAATCCAGTGGTGAAGAATCTTGTGAAGAAAGTTACCAGCTGGTAGTATTAAATCCAAGAATGTCTCTTCAGAAACAGTATCCCGTAGATTTGTAATAAAATTTTCACTTAGAAATTTCAGAAGTCTCCGATAAAATATAATAAAATGCTCTGTAAAATTCAAATGGAGTAAAAATCCACGAAGTATTGGTGCCACAGGTAATTTCCAAATAATCCAGTAGAATCCTGGCTTTTCACAAAATAATATTATTCTGTTTCACAGAAAGTATAAATTCTCTTTTCCAAGACGGAACAAATTTTCTTCAAAATTCTCTTTTGGAATTAATCTTCCAAATTCACAAAGAAGCACTGCTTCTATAATAAATGCACTGTTCTGAAACATTAATAATCTCCAATGGAAACAACTGTGAAAATAAGTTCTTCTGAAATGGCTTTCTAAAAATGAGTTTTGGAATTCTGTTGACAAACCTTTATATTGTAACCAGATAGAATGTTCCAGAAGATGGAAATTCTTCAATGTTCTAACATTTTCTAGGGGATTCTGTTAAAGTTTAAGTAAACAAGGTCATTGACCTACTTAAACAATTAAACAATCAACAGCTATATGTATAATATATTGGTGTAACAAAGATGTAAACAAAGGTCACTCAGTGCAAATGAGTCAGACCAGTCAGAAAATGCAGAAACAAATATCAATCTCAGTATAATTATCCACTAAGGATATATCAATCTCGATATAATATGGGGCTATATAACAGGAGTGATATTGTAGTAGTGGTATACGTTCATGTAGGCCTTCATATTATCCTTTGTCTGCTATAGCTAGGTCAAGCAGTATTGTGGGGATTGGGGTAATGCATGGTCACCCGGTGTTGTATTGCGAGGTAGGCCTGGTACGTTTAGATTGGCAGTATAGGATGAATGGTCTGTTGGTGTATAACCTCCTTAGTTCTATTAACCTACCGAATTCTTTGATTATCTTATGGCTGGTATTGGTGGTTCGTATTGCTAGATCAGGCAGTATTGTAATTGTTTGTTTAGAATGCACGGTATATACCCATGTAGGTCCCCTGTTAGTCCTCGTTATTGTTAACCAACCGATTGATTTGTATTATTCTATGACTGGTATATGGGGTACGTTATAGCAGGTCAAGTGGTATTGTTGGGTGGGGGTGGGATAATGCCTGGTAGTATAGAACGGCAGTATAGTATGGGCGATATATACCCGTGTACCCTCCCCCCTCCCAAAAAAAATAAATAAATAAATAAAAAATCGACTTCATGCTTTATGTCATCCCATAACTAGTAAATGTAGTATGTAATGCGGGGCCAGACGGTATTGTGGGGTGGGTGGGTGTAATGCACGGTCACCTAGTGTGATAATATAGGATGTACGCGTTGTACACTTACAGGTCCCATATTAGCCCTTAGAACTATTAATCCACCTAATGCTTCATGTTATCCTATGACTGGTAAAGGTAGTATGTAATGCTACGCCAAGCGGTATTGTGGGTTGGGTAATGCCTGATAGTTTAGAACGGTAGTATAGAATGGGTGGTATACACCCCTATAGGCCCCCTGTTAGTGCTTGGTATTATTAGCCAACCGACTGCTTTGTTTTATTATATGGCTGGTATAGGTAGTACGTTATGGTAGGTCTATTGGTATTGTGGGGGTGAGGGTAATGCTTGGTAGTTTAGAACGGTAGTATAGCATAGGTTGTATATACCCATGTAGGTCTCTAGTTAGCACTTGGTACTACTAATCCAACAGATGCTTCATTTTATCAAGCGGTATTGTGGGGTGGGGGTTAATGCCTGGTAGTACAGAACGGCAGCAGAGTATGTTTAGTATATGCCCCTGTAGGTCCCATCTTAACCGTTGATAGTATTAACCTACCGAATGCTTTGTATCATCTGTTACTAGTAGTTCGTACCCTATTCCGAGTACACTTGGTCTTGTTTCATCTATCGAAATCATCCAATCAGATCACTTTATCATCACGACTGGTCTTAGGCACCCCTTTTTCTGAAATGAGTCTAAGGGTGCCATGAGAAAATCCCTCATTGAGGTCTAATTTATTATCCCTCTTAGCCTCATCTCGGCATTTAACAGCCATGTCCCATGGAATCCCTTTTTGGAAAAGTATGTGGCTATGGAATCCCTTCCGCGAAATGAGGCCATGAGGGTCATGAAAAAATCCCCCACTGAGGGATTTTCTCATGGCCCTAATGGCATCATTTCAGAAAAAAAAATGGATTCCAAAGCCACAGACGTTTTCCAAATAGGGATTCCATGGGATTTGCCTCCTCTTCTCGGGTGTAGAATAATGATGCGCTTGTTCCTTTTTTTCAGAAAGTCAATTAGTTTGAAAATGTTTGGGTTTGAACCTGGGGGAACTTGTTGCAGTTTTCTGTGGCACCCTTCAAAGTGATTTGTTGTTACTAGTATGTCATGTATAGGGTGCCGGACCCCGGTGCCGGACCCCGGAAGTGACGCCATGTCGCGTGATCCAGTAGCGCCATGTTGTGGTGTCATGGTAACCCACGTGAGCGACCATCTTGTGACGTCATCTTCATAGTGATACGTGGTGTTAGTGTGCATGCGCAGCGCGTGTTGTTTGGGTGATGCGTGTTTCCGTCGTCCATTTTGTATACTGGAGGCCGCCATCTTGGTTTCTATGGTAGCACGTGGTTGCTATGTGACCTAAAACCTTCTTATAGGACAGGGGTATGTTCGGAGGGTGTGTTCCTTTGTACAAGAGTAATTTCCCGATTCGTAGAACTACCACAAACAACCCGACAATCCCCCCCCCCCCCAAATCACCAAAATTCACCCCAAACTACCGTAACTGACTTTATTTGATACCGATTCCCCCAGAATCCCTTTTTAAGACCGCCATACCATGGCTTATAATAGTAGCACCCTTTGGATTATAGCCAACTGAAAGATAATCTCCATGAAAGCCTATATTATTCCTAATGCAAAGAATCTATCGAGTGACTCCACATACTGCTCGAACGACTCGAAGTTAATCGGGCAAATGTGCTATAGAGCAATTGCTCGAACGAATAACTCCACATACTGCTCGAACGACTCGAATCCCATAGACAACCTCCATGAAAGCCTATATTATTCCTAATGCCAAGAATCTATCGAGTGACTCCACATACTGCTCGAACGACTCGAAGTTAATCGAGCAAACGTGCTATCGAGCAATTGCTCGATCGAGTGACTCGCACATACGACTCTTAGCCTCATTTCGGTATTTGAGGATACCTATGACATGGCAATGTATTATTTGGACAACGGAAACACGTATCACCCTAACAACACGCGCTGCGCATGCGCACTAACACCACGTATCACTATGGGGATGACGTCACAAGAGACCGCTCACGTGGGTTACCATGACAACACAACATGGCGCAACTGGATCACGTGACGTGACGTCATTTCCGGGGTCCGGCAACCTATACCTGTCCGGGTACATGACATACTACTGTTGTTCTCGGCCCAATAGTTTGGTGGTGATCCCATAGGACAATTCCGTGGTTGCCTTCACCCCAATAATCACTAACGTTGTCACTGAATTCACATAAAATGTTTGTAACTAAAGTTCGAGTAATCATTTATCACTTTGCGCAACACTGAAAGCAAAGATAAAAGACAAAAAAAGTTATCAACCCTCTCTCTGAGATAAATCAAACACATCACCGCTGAAATTTGTTGTCTGAAAACTTGAGGTGACAAATACAACACACCACCAAGATCAATCTTTCTCACCTGCCTTGTTTTCATACAGACTATAACTTGCTGCGACAGATTAATTCACATCGGTTTACATGGTGAACGGGAATAAGCCCAAATTTTTACCACATGTAAAGCTGTTTTTAGAGTGATAACGTTGCATTCGCATTGAAGAATGTTCTGAAAAGTTGTGTTAACCCTTTACCTAACGTAACGGCCAAAACCGGCCAGCGCTATTCACAAAAATCGCCAATTAATAATTTTCATTATTTTTTCATTTTTTGTCTCAAAAACATAGGTTATAGGCTGGGAGCAGTTAACGTTTCAAACGTTAACGTGTTAAATTATTTTAACAACGTTAAAAAAATTTAACCAAGTTAATAACGTTTAACTTTGAAGATTACAAGGGTGATACTTTTTGCCGGTAAAAAGGGCGGTATCCGGTAAAAAGGACGCTAAGTGTATAAAAACTACGTTTTAAAGTACTAAATGTACCTCTGAATGTGTGAAAAGTGATTATTTAAGGAAGCTAACGCAGTAATAAATATATATAAGGAAGATTAAGTATTGTTTATTTCATTGTAGACTATTTTGAAGATAAAATAGATCATTTCGCCATCGACACTGATCGACACGGCATTTTGCGCAAGGAAAACAACGAATTCGCCGAGGTGCACGACGGGGTGAATATTATCATACTTGCTCAATGGAGGTGTAACTAATTCGTGTGCCGAGTAACATTTAGATGTTTCTGTTCACTACGGGGGATTTAACAGAAAGGTTTTGGGAGAGAAACCATTTATAATTTGAAAATAGTCTACAATAAAACACACAATACTTAATCTCCGTTATGTATATTTATTATTGTGCACGCTTCAGCTGTACATTTAGTATTTTAACCCTTTACCTAACCTGAAAAGCAGACGACACTTGCAAAAATAATTCTTCAGTAACTAATTTTTTTCATTTTTTGTCTCAAAAACATTAGTTATGACCCCTCGTTGGAACGAGCTCGACGAGCTCGTTCCAACGAGGGGTCATAACCTATGTTTTTGAGACAAAAAATGAAAAAAATAATGAAAATTAATTGGCGATTTTTGAGAATAGCGCTGACCGGTTTTGGCCGTTACGTTAGGTAAAGGGTTAAAACATAGTTTTTATACACTTACCGTCCTTTTTGCCGGCAAAAAGTTGTGTTCAAGCTATTTTTCAAACGGGGTTTCATAACTTATTTTCAGTTAGCATTTTGCCAAACACATGCCGAGGTGATGAAATATTAAAACCAACCACACATCAGTGGATACTAGTTCTAGATTCCTGTATGTCCTACCCCAATGATACTCACATGCATGCGCCTATTAAGACTGGAGCGTCTTGTTCTCACTTCACCAATCCCTATGTGAGGGCCCCAAATGCTAACCACAATTAACTGTTTTTAACCCCCACATTTCCCCAGGAGGCACCAGAATCGATCTCAGAGATTCAGAATTTGAAGAAAAAAAAATATCCTGAGAAGGGCTCATAATCGTGGGAAGGAATACGCACAATTCCATAGTTCAAACGTAATATCGATCTAGTCCCCCCCCCCCCCCCCCACCCCCATTTCGAAAATATGGAATGGATTTTTTTATCTAGTGGGGCGTAGCCAGGGTTCTATAATGGAGAGCCATTTGGGGGGGGGGGGGGGCAAGCATTATATTTGGAAGACCGTTGTGCCCCCCCCCCCCCAAAAAAAAACGTAACTTTCTTCAGGAGGCACCAGGATCGATCTTTCCCAGAGTGTAGGAGGAGGTGTTCCCCTTCCGCAGTTGGGGTTGGCGACCATTTTCTGTCTGGAATTAGCTTGAATAAACTATGTTACGCCTGTGTGTCTAAAGCCATCAGACACGTTATCAATCTAATGAGACGGTAGTCCAAACTTTGACCTAAAGTCCGCAACGCGCTCGTTCCAATGAGGGGTCATAAGCTATGTTTTGGAAGCAGAAAATTTAAGTATATAAATAATTGAATGGCGATTTACGTATATAGCGCTGACCGCCGTTATACAACTGGGTTGGTCATTAGTTGTTTGTATATAGCGCTGGCCGGTTAAGGCCGTTACAACTGGGTTGGTCATTAGTTGTTTGCAACGGTCAACGTTTTATAAGATTATTTTGTATAAAATTGTTTTTTTTTTCTGTTGTTTGTTATTTTGATATTACTCGACACGTTGATAAACTCTGTTCAATAAATTATGTTCAGAAAGATCTTTGTTGTTTTTTTTGAAGTTGCTTGGTAAGCCAGCATGGCGACCAGAATTGAAGACTAGGCTAGTGCCCAATGCCTGTACATGTTAATTCTCTTCTCTATGTTCCCTGCCCAGTTAGCACATACGATTACATTGAAACTGGCATCTGAACACAATCCCTTGTTTCTGGGGAGGTCTAGCCCTAGTTAGTCCTGGGGGAGGGGGGCACAACGACCTTTCAAATATCATGACCCCCCTCCCCCCCCCCCCCCCCCCCCATTACAGAATCCTGGCTATGCCCCGCTAGATATATAATCCATTTCCCATATTTTCGAAATGGTGGGAGGGGGGGGGGGGGACAAGATCGACATAACACTGGCATATTTCAATGGCTTGAACTATGAAACTGGGCGTATTCCCTCCCACGGTTGTGGGCCCTTTCCCGGATATTTTTTTCTTCAAATTCTGAAGTTCTGAGATCGATTCTTGTGCCACCTGAGGAAACGTGGAGGTAAAAAACAATAAGGTACGGTTTGCATTTGGGCCCCTCAGCCCGCCCCATCCGGACCCACCACTGTGAGCTCACACATAGGGATTGGTGGAGTGAGCGCAAGGGGCCCTAGTCTTAATAGGCTCATGTGGGTATCACTGAGGTGGAACTTATAGGGAATCTAGAACTAGTATCCACTGATGTATGTGTGGTTTTAATATTTATTATCACCTCGGCATGTGTTTGGCGAAACGCTAACTGAGAATAAAATATGAACCCCCGTTTAAAAAAAAACTTGAACACAACTTTTTGTCGGTAAAACGGACGGTAAGCGTATAAAAACTGTTTTAAAGTACTAAATGTACCTCTGAAAGTGTGAAGTGACAATTTAATCAAGCGTGCGCAATATAAAACGAAGATTAAGTAGTGTTTGTTTTATTGTAGACTATTTTCAAATTACAAATGGTTACACCTCCGTCGAGCTAAGTATGATAATATTCACCCCGTCGTGCACCTCAGCGAATTCGTTGTTTTCTTTGCACAAAATGGCGTGTCGATGGCGAAATGATCTATTTTGTCTTAAAATAATCTACAATAAAACAAACAATACTTAATCTTCCTTCTATATATTTATTATTGCATAAGCTTCCTTAAATAATCACTTTTCACACATTCAGAGGTACATTTAGTACTTTAAAGGGTAGTTTTTATACACTTAGCGTCCTTTTTACCGGATACCACCCTTTTTACCGGCAAAAAGTATTACCCGATGAAAATTGTGTAATATGCAGCATTGTTTCGTTATCTTGTGTTTACCCAAACCGGATCGCGCGTGCCGATGACGTCGAATTTTGCACCATTGGACGAAATTGAAGAACACAAATAATTTAGATGTCCGTCAATTATAGACGACCCATTGATTTGGTGGAGAGACCATGAAGCCCTCCTGCTGAAGTTGGCCCGCCGATATCAGCTTCATCCGAACGCCTCTTTTCCGTGTAAGGACTGATATATGAGCAACGGCGGATGTCACTTTCTAAGGATACGGTCGCAACAGTTGTATGCTTAAAAGAAAACATCGCTGGATGTTAGAATTTACGATAACCTGAGAGAACTATATTGACTACTCGTCCCCTGAGTTCCAATGTGTTCTATGTGCCAGTAGGTTGCCAGTAGGCACTCCAGTAGGCTGCCAGTAGGCACTCCAGTAGGCTGCCAGTAGGCACATAGAACACATTGGAACTCAAGAGACGAACGGTGCGTAAAGTTCAATCATATTCAAATTCAAATCAATAAAAATGGCCGAAGTTATTAAAATTTTGTTCATTTTAACATTTAACGTCATTTAACTCGTTTTAACGTCATTTAACTCGTTAACGCAGAATTATGTAACAAGTTAACGTGTTATGGAAAATTTGAACTCCTCCCAGCTCTGCCCAGAGTATTAATTTCGGGGAGGGAAGACTGGCTGACCCTCCGCATGGTACTTGCCGTTCTCGACGGAATAGCGTACTTAGAAAGCGTCTACCGTCATCTACCCGAATAAGTTACAGAACATTTTTAATAGTTTAACCCTTTACCCAACGTAACGGCCAAAACCGGCCAGCGCTATTCACGAAAATCGTCAATTAATTTTCATTATTTTTTCATTTTTTGTCTCAAAAATATAGGTTATGACCCCTCGTTGGAACGAGCTCGTTGAGCTCGTTCCAACGAGGGGTCATAACCTATGTTTTTGAGACAAACATGAAAAAAAATAGTCATTCAAGAATTTTTTTTGCAAGTGTCGTCTGCTTTTCATGTTAGGTAAAGGGTTAAAAAAACGTAGTGACTCTCATTTTTGTTTGGACGCAAAAAGACGAGGGTCTGGCTCTCAGATTAGGTATGAACATTTGTCAGGCCTAGTGGGAATATCTGTTGTTATAACAATGCGTATCCCCGTTAAGCATGTCCAATTGTCATACCAAGGTACCATTATTTGTAGTTCTGTCAGATCCCCCCATTACATACCTTCTGTCAGATCCCCCAATTACATACCCGGGTGATGGCCAAAATAGCTCTACCTTTCTGTCATATCCCTCCATTACATATCCGGGAGATGATCGTAGCTTCATGTCAGATCATCCCCATTACATACAAATAGGGGTTTTTTTGTGTTAGAATATGTTATATTTATGATGTTCACTACATATATTGTTACTTTTTTGGTGTTTAACCCTTACCCAACGTAACGCCAAAACCGGCCAGCGCTATTCACAAAAATCGCCAATTATTTATATTATTTTATTCATTTTTTTTTTTTTTTGCTGGCTTGGAGTGAATGGCCTTGTCCTTGCAGTTGATGGAGGTGTGGTGGCTGCTTCTGGTGGATTTTCTTTAGAGATAGCAGTTGCTGAGTATCTGTGTATGTGACTGTAGTAATTCGAAGTTCATTTTGTAGACGTCCATGGTGCTTATGTATGTAATTTGCCTCATAATAAAGTCTCGGTGTTTGTCGTCTCTGAACTTCGCTTCCAGGAGAGCCTCCGCGGATTTCGCGGTGCTCACCACCCGATTGGAGCTCTGGTATGAAGACGCTGGAGAAGCAAGAGCGGATTCGGCGTCAGGTTCGATGTCCGACTCAACCTCCTGTTCAACAAATAATCCTTCCTCCTCCATCTCCTTTTCCGATGAAGAGTGTGATAAAATGGAGTTTGGACTATTACCTGGCGAACTAGCGTCCTCCGGACCATCTACCGGAGTGGAATGTGCCGAGCTGGACTTGGAATGATCAGGGTTAGCAGGCATCGAGTTTTCATCGCCCTGGTTAGCGTCCCTCACTTCCTTTTCCCTCTTTTTCTTTTCCGTGAACTCCGTCAGTCGTCTGGCGGAAGGTCCCTTCTTTCTCTTCTTCTTGATCTTGGTGGCTTCTGTCTTTTTGTCATCATCCAGCTTGTCCGAGTCACTAGGAGGTTGACCAGTGTGGGGGGAAATCCCCAAGAAAGATGCTACACCTCTCCACCTCGGTTCTGTTTTAGTCTCAAAATCCACTGTCAAGTGAATTGTTCCCTTGCGAACCTGGATACTCCAGATGGTAGCAAGGGCGGCCTTCACTTTGATCAGTGTCTCTTGGATAACTAATGGCAGCTCCATTGTTCAATTATTAACACCTCGGACTCCTCGGAATGAAAAGATTTGCATTGGTTGCAGTTCTTTTTATTTACCTTAAATTCCATTCACACGTAATGCATTCCTGATATATTATTCATCGATTTGCACCACTACCTTTTCGCAGCAACCATTCAGCAATTGCAAAAAGAAATCTCAAGTAGGTTTACTATCTTCTGCGTTGAGTGGCAATTAATACTGCATTAAAAAAGGGAAATGCACACCTTTATAGGCGGTGTTACCCCATGTCCTAGTATTTTGTTGGACCTCAAAATGTTCCCATATTATACTATTAGCTGTATATATTTCTTTTCTTTTTTTAATTTACCTCGGTGGCATGAGGGTCTGGGGTGCGTACATACGCTCTCTACCAATTTACTTATGTTGCAAAAATGTGTTCATTCCTCTTCATTTCAAAATAGCAGACTATTGAGTGGTTTTGACAAGGAGTTTACTTTTTATATTTCATTTTAAATGAAAAATATTTTCAACTTCGGGATAGAAACTTTTTTTATTCTTCTGTTACACTTACCAGTTATTTCCGCGCTTGCATGGGTTTTATTCTAGTATTAATTACAATGAGACCAAAGTGCAGACTTAAATATAAAATCACTGAACTTAATTTTGACACAACGAATCATTGCCTCAAGATTAAATTAAGTGATGATGAATGCCGCAGTCCATGTGATTATTGTCCTTGTTTTATAGCAAATCAGAAATCAGAGCCAAAACATTGCGTCGAACTCGAAAAATAAGAAGAAAGGCCGTTATCAATTTGTCACCTTAGTGCGCAAAACCCTAATAGCATTTAAGGCTGATTCAAGGAACAATTATGCGCAGGCAGAAACCAGACAATTTTGGAGTTTTCATTGTTATCTGTATCTATACGTATAATACGTTCAAGATGCCAATTTTGTCTTTAACAGGACGGGTGTAGGAGGGCGCAACTTAAAGGGTGCCCTCTTTTGCCAAGTACGACTTAAAACTCTCAATGTCGGCTTGGTTTATACAGTAGTGTCCATTAGATGGTGCCAAAATCAATGATAGTTCTTGGGAAGAAGGACTGTCTGTATTGTTCTGATTGTGGAAGTTTTATGTTAAATGCCATTGTACTATTAATTTGTGACTTTTCTTCAACATTTGTACAGTCAATGCCAATGAATTTTGGGGCTTTAATACGCCGTTTGGGGTGTACGAGTCTGCGCATCGGCAGTGGGGTACAGGCATCAGAGTCCGTCAGACCCCCGCGGACCTCGAACTGGAATGTGACGAGGATTTGCTCATAACTATAAAAAATCAGCTCCGTGGTTTACTTAGAAACGTGGGCATATTTGTTGTAGTATCGAAATCACAGTTTGAAGGTTGTTTTAGAAAAAAAAAGAAAAAGAAACCCAAACAGTCGCTGATTTGGGGGCAGCCCCAGCACATTATCCATGGCGGTTATAAGCGATATAGATCTCTATCTCAATGATCGGGGTATCATTCGACGACACCAAGACCATGTACGTAAGACACAAACTTTTTGTGGTGGAGGGGAAACCCAAAGTAAACCTAATGCAGAGATTTCAGAGTCCTCATATGGTAAATATGATTTTGACAAGGAAATTGAGAATTCTGCTGATACACTTAGTGGCAGAAATTTTGATAGAGGACTTGAGAATTCAGAATCTCAATCCTGTAGCTCAATTCCTGAAATCAAGTATTAAAGTTAATAATCCTGCAGTTACAGAATTTACTGAACCAGCAGCAAAGTGGCCATCACCATTTATACCGAGAAAGTCACAGAGAATTCGCAAACCTCCTGATAAGCTGAATTTGTAATTCCAGTTTTGCATGCAACAGTCAAGTAATGTTGGTTGCAAGACAAGTAATAACCCTAATTTAGATTACATAACTACAGTTGCATATTATTAAGGAAAATAACTCCTGGATTTTATTTTAGGTTAGACTTTCTGTTCAAGTATGATTATCATCAGTGCATTTATTAGTTTTTTCATATTGAGGAGGGATGTAGTGTATTTGAAGTACGTTTGTGGATCAAGGGAGAGAACTCACTTATACACATTGATCATGATTTGTATTGTTACATGCATAAGCCTTGTTTCTGTGATTTGAGCTTCCGCTCTTCTCATAAATAAACATCGACGTAAAATGAACACTTGTAAAGTTATTATAAATGTGTCTTTTGCTAGAGCCCTGAGTTATTATTGAGCATCAAGTTAGACAACATAATGTTTGGCGACGTGGATAAATAAAACGAACACTTGTAAAGTTATTATAAATGTGTCTACTGTTAGAGCCCTGAGCTATTATTGAGCATCAAGTTAGACAACATAATAAGTCATATTATGAACCATGTTGACAGACACAACATCCTATACCCATTGCAACACGGTTTCATGTGAGACCCAGCTCATTGACTTTATTGATGACATCTCTGCAAGTGGAAAAGCGAGAACAAATTGACTGTCTCATTATGGATTTTTCCATGACGCAATGTGGAAGAATTGTTAGACCAAGACAACAAGCCGTTGATTGTGATGGTTGCGGACGTTGGCAGCATCGAACCTGCAATACCAGCATCCCACAAAGTAAATATTTATATTGTCTTTATATTGTCTTATATTTTTTTTTATTAATAAATTCAGACATTTGATTTTTTGATTCACGCAAGCCCATTGATTTTTATTTTGTGACAATCTATTGGCGAATGGCCACGGGCATTCACTAATAAACTTGTCACAAAATAAATTTCATGGAGGCATGAAAAATTAATAATATTTTAGTCTTTGCAATCACAGTAGGCGCTATTTATGTCCGTACATTCGCCACTGTATTTAATATACGAGGAGTTGGTTCACGCAAGCCCATTGATTTTTATTTTGTGACAATCTATTGGCGAATGGCCATGGGCATTCACTAATAAAATTGTCACAAAATAAATTTCATGGAGGCATGAAAAATTACTGTTAATAACTTCATGAGATCGAATCCCAATTAGTTTCACACTCTTTAGTTCACACATTAGTTTCACGTCAAATTAATGTTGTCAAATTAATGTTGTCAAAACACAAGATGTTAAATAAAAAATTATAGATAAGTTCATGTGCTGTCAAAACAAAGGGATTGTGATCAATAACAATGTTTTTTTACTTTCAGCTTGGCACCGTATGATGAATGCCAAGGGAACTAGTCTGTCCTTTTACAAGCTAGTGATGGTGCTCCAGCAGGAAACAGAACATGTCCAGCTGTCTGTAGAGGTTCGCGACCTAGAAACCGAAATAAGGAGGAAATACACAGCAACTGACAAAGAGATAGACCAGCTTTGGATGAGATATAGGGATAATGACTTCAGAACAACAGACTTTTTGATGGAAGTAAACAAAGTCTACCGCCTGGGCCAGACAAAGAAGTAATAAAATAAAGAATTTAAAATACAAATGAAACTTTGTTATATTGTAACAGACATTCTCCAATAATTTGTCACTAAAGAAATTTAATGAGCTTGCCGCTGCTTGCGTGAATCAACTCCTCATATAAAATATTATCTGCATGTTCATTAATTTTTTTTTGTGACAAATTATTGGCGTTTTGATTTTACCATGTATTTTCGTGTTATTGTAACAGACATTCTCCAATATTTATTTATTTATTTATTGGTGTTTAAGGTCACATATTTATGCACAATGGCTAATCGTGACCGTGACAGTTTTACGGGTGGAGGAAGCCGGAGTACCCGGAGAGAACCACCGAGCAACGACGAGCAGCTGTCAGCTCCCCAACATCGTAACTCTGAACTCTGCACCGCAGCACAGGCAGGGTTAGATTGGTTGAAGACATGCGCACCATCGACGTGCAGTACGCCTCAGTACACAGCGTCATCGTGCCCCCATCACATTCTCCAATAATTTGTCACAAAAGAAATTTAATGAGCTTGTCGCTGCTTGCGTAAATTAACTCCTCGTATAAAATATTGTCTGCATGTTCATTAAATTTTTTTGTGACAAATTATTGGTGTTTTTATTTTACCATGTATTTTCGTGTTATGTTTTTATTGTATGTTTTGTTGTTATCAGTTTTTGACCTGTAAACCATTGAGTAAAAATTTAATAAAATGTGATTAACCAAGATACTATTACTTGTCCATGTACCATACAATCCCACGCCAGCCCTAACCTTATGATTATTTAACAAGTACTGAGGACGAAACTTCCCGGGGACGAAACTTCCCACTAACTGGGGACGAATCTTCCCGGGGACGAAACTTCCCGAAGACGAATCTTCCCGGGGACAAAACTTCCCGATCCCGCCATAGAGACTACCGGCTTGAATCCTTCTTCCCGAGGACGATTAGGGAGTGGAACAACCTTCCAAAAGCAGCCATCAAGGCCGACTCACTAGAGACGTTCAAGGCAGCCCTAGACGCAATTGCCTAATGCTGCAATTATGTTTTTAATCATCACTAATTTTAATAAAAGAAAAAACACAAAAATAAACTCCGACATGTGCAGTGAACAGCAAAATAGTCGGTAAAATAGTCAATTAGCGACCTTGATGGTACCCCTGGGCTCAACCGTACCCAGCTGTTTGCAATAACTCGTATAACTGATCACCTACCCATTGCTGGGTCGACAACCAGCAGTCAAGAAGATACTTCCATGTTATTGAGTGACAGAAACAAAGGAGCTCACTTTGAATCCAAGTCTACTACATGAACATCACAACTTGCTAATGTCAAAATTAAAGACTATTGTTTGAATAAAAACAAAGCCATGGCAAAGAAACGTTAGGCATGTAACCGCCCTTTTATCAACATAATACCAAAGGATCAGGGCAGGCAACTCAAGATTGAATGTAGCTCTGGCTGCTATCAGTTACTTAAACAGGAAATTTTATGTAAATTTTTTAACCTGATTTTTCATCAAAGCATCAGTTCGTAGCTCAACATATCCCGGTAGTTGAGAAAACTGGGAAATCCCCAGGGTTCATCCTGAAAGCCTTCAAACGTCTTGTAAATGGCACAGCGTGAAAGCATGTACGCTACACGATAAATATGTACCACACTCAATCATCTATCCTTGTTAATGGCAGAAATACAATAGATTTCCATGGCTAAGTGTTGCCTGAAATTATGAATACTGTAATAAGTAACCCTGGTATGTCAAGCTTGGATCAACATCTTGCAGTTTTGATAGATCGTTGCATTAAGAAGAGTGTGGAAAATCCTGAAGCAGGCACCAGTATGCTATGCTTAAACAGCTCTACAAATAGGGCCATAATTAATACACCGGAGCTTGCCCCTGCAGACAAGACTTCTTTCAGCATCTGCCCACACTGTGACCTCTATGTTGATGAGGGTCTAGGGTGTGATCTCTGCAACAGATGGTTTCATGCAGCTTGTGAAAGCCTAGACACAGACTTAACTGAATTTTATGACACTAAATGTCCTCAGTACAGTTGCCTAGCATGTCGCCATTTGACACTCAAACTTGACTATACCAACACATCTCCTGATCCTTCGAATCCAGAGACGAGCAATAGTCATCAACAAAATTCTCATCTGGAAGGTTTATTGAACAACTCACCCTTAACCCAACAACCGGAATCCCAGGAAGAGATATTATTGAACAACTCACCCTTAACCCAACAACCGGAATCCCAGGAAGAGATATTAGGAGTCTATACATCCCTGAATGATAACAGTATGAGAAGTGTGGAAGGCTAAATATCAAATAAAAATATGGAGACCAGTATACCTCAATCACTCGTTCTGATCTCCTTCAATGTTAAAAACGTCAACAGTAATGCTGTCTACTTCCAAGAATGTCTAAAGAAGGCGGGCATCATTTGTATACAGGAACACTGGCTCTTCAGTTTTCAACTACGATTACTCAATGACTTCTCTGCGGTACATAACTATCATGCCAAGGCAGTTGACGACTTTGACCCAATTTCACCATACCAAATCCCAAGAGGATATGGAGGAGTTGCATTACTCTTCAATAATCAACTTGATATAAGGCACACCCCGATGGGAGCACTCGTGTCGTCTTGCTGGAATCTGGAATTACAAACAGAACCACCTCTGTGTGTAGTCTCCGTGTACATGCCATCACGTGGGAACTCAACCAGAACAGACTTCATTGAGACACTTGATGGGCTTACAGAAATTATTACTTCTTACATGGATACTCATGTCATTCTCATTTGTGGCGACATGAAGTCCTCGTTAACAAGACAGCCTCAAAATGAAAGAGATGTCCTTCTAAATAAATTCTGTAATGAGATGAATCTCCAAACATCTCAAACCGGTACATACACATTCTTTCACACAAATTGGCGAGACAAGGCAGAAATTGACTATATCCTAGCAAATAAGAAAGCATACGGTATGTTATCTGCATGTGTTCCACTAGACAAGTCAGAAAATAACATGTCGGACCACCTACCTATTCACTGTGTGATAAATGTAAATAGCAAGACTAAGAAACAAAACCTATCAGTGACATTGAAACCAAACTAGAGAAAATGTGACATTAACTTATATCTAGAGGAAGTCCATAAGAACCTGCAAGCCTTACCAGATGGACCAGTTACAAGTCTACAAGTTGAAATGGAAGTTAACCATCTCTCTACAGTCCTTGCAATTGCTGCGCGGCTCAGTGTACCTGTGATTAAACAGGGCGTCCGACAAGGTGGCATTTTATCAACTTTTATCAACTGGACACTATAAAAGATTCAACAACCCCCTCCTTCTGCAGATAGAAGAGAGCTGTAGTGGAGCAGTCGTAGGAAGCGTAAGGATTCCTCATGTCACCTGTGCAGATGACCTAGCCCTCCTATCCCATGATCCTTGGAATATGCAACAGATGACAGACCGGGTCGAGGAGTTTGAGAAGGAAGAACGTTACAAAATTAATCCATTGAAGAGCAACATGCTTATATTGTATAGACCTATCAAAAATCTCCTAAAGACTTTTAATGATGAGAAAGAACCCCTCCTGTACATACTCCTTATCCTGTGTTTTATATGATGTCTACATAACTGGTAGACTTTTTAAGTGTGTATATAAGCTATAGACTTTTAAATAGAACTGTTTTTACCCTTTGTGGTGCCTCGAGAAAAAGCGAGTGGAGATGAAGAAGAACAAGAACAAGGTGGCTGTAAATTGGGAGACGCAGGAGCAGAAGCTCAGTCGTTGTTGTTTTCTACGGACTTACAATGGCATTAGATCTAATTTTCCCTGCATATCAGTTACACGACCGTCTTCTTTGGATTTAATATTTCTGGTAATAAATCTGGCTGCTTTCCTTTTTTCAAGTTTCGTGGTGTCGGTTTTACTGTGTGAATCCCAAACCAATGCGCTATATTCGAGAAGTGGGCGAACCAGTGTTGTATATGCGGTTTTGCGATACTCTTCGGGGATATGAGCTAGGTTTCTGTGTATAAAGCCTGGTGATTGGGAGGGGGGGGTGGCAATGTGATTGATGTGGGTTCTCCATTTCATATCGTTCGATATCTGGACTCCCAGGTATGGTTTGGTCCTACCCTGTTAGTGTGTGTAGCGCAACATGTCACTATCTGAGAGTTTCTCCCGACTTGCAGTTCAATTTGATACTAAACCTTGTTTGCTCGATTCTTGTCGATAATTTAAATTTGCGAGGCCTTCGTGTTAACACTAAATATCTTGCCCAACACTCGACAAGAGTACCAATAATTTGATATCCGCACTAAACAAACGTTCCCTGGGCCCATAAACCATTAACCTGTATCGTCTACTCAACGATTGTCATTTAGTACCACCCGTCTCATTCCCAAGCAAATTTCTTTATTTACTTGATTGTAACCGGGCTATTGTGTTCTACAAATTACTGCCCTTGTCTTATTTTTGATTTTTTGACTGGAGGTGTCGCCACCGTCCATTGTTATTTCCGTGTTTTCTGACAGACAATTTAAGTTTGGTTTTCAACCTCGTTATAGTCAATGTAGTGTAATTACGTAAGTCCGTTGAAATCATACAGGTACAAAACTTTGTACGTGACTTAAAGATAATGTTACTAAAACCTGACAGTTGGCCTTGTAATTTGAAGTTCAGAAACTCACCGAGATTGAACTTGAAGGGAAAGTCAGAGAAACTCTGATTTGTGAAATTGTGTCGTAATTGTGGAGAATCGCAAAAGTTGAAAAATTATTATGTTATCATTGTCAGGCTGTATAATTAATCAACCAGTCATAATATGTTTTTTTCCCCAGAGAGTAAAACCATCTGCCTAACGCTGCTTCCATAACCGACCAGCACTAGTCTAGTCACAAGCGGGCTTCGGGACGTTTCGTCCAAAAACTAATTCGTCTCGCCTCTCGATTCGTCCGGGAACAGGTCAAAACGTCACACGACCAAAACGTCACATTTCAAAATGGTCAAAACGTCACATTTTTTGGTCAAAACGTCACATACTTTTGGTCAAAACGTCACACCATTTTTTGTCAAAACGTCACACACTTTTGGTCAAAACGTTACATATTTTACTAACAACTTACTAATGGCGGGGGGTGTGGGGGGGGGGGGGGCTTGAAATTTGAGATGTGATGGAACTATATTGTGTCTGGTACCATTTGGATGTCGTGCGGTGGTTCGTACACAATGTCTTGTTACAAACAATGCTTCAGGGATAAAATATTATTATACACAGAACTGATTTAGCCCCAGCGATTCGTGCCTCTCAGGGTTTATTGTCTAAGAAAAATGTCAAGATGTCGAAATTTTCGGCAAGGTTACTAATGATATGCCCGGGGCATATTGTATGTTAGTACCCCTGTCGGAAATTTCACCAACCTCTTTCTCTATTTTGGAAACGTTATTGGTGGTCCACATACAGGAAATACACAAGTTTGAAAACGTAGGGAAAAATACTAACCATACAAGTATGGTATAAATTGGAGTAAAATCGATCAAAAATATACATTTTTTATTTCAGTCAAATGTATCAACAACTACCAATGAATGCATGAATATTTTTTAATATATATATTAACAAGTCGCTTTTAAATTGTAATGAAAAATTTACATGTAGAATATATGGAAAATAAAAAATAAAATCTGTCACATCAATATCATACTGCACGGATATTGTTTGAACGCGAGAAACATTTTCTTGGGTGGGCGGTCTCAAAAACTGTTAAGTGGGCGGAGCCGAGAGAGTCAAGTTTGTCAATGCATTGCCTCGTGGATTTAGAATAGTGAATTCTCAAATATTTCTTGGGACTCTGCCTACTTGACAGTTTGTGACTGGCCACACGAGAAAATGTTTCTCGTATTCAAACAATATCCGTGGTGTCACACTGCTCGCCCCCCCCCCCCCCCCAAAAAAAAACCAACAACAACAAAAACTTTGACCAAGTCAAATGCCTTCACGTAATATAGGTTTTTGGCTTGGTACGTCCTTTTAGGCCATGTTTGGACACACAGGTTTCATGCATCAATTCAAGTTGAATATGTGTTGAATTATTGCTAGAAATGATCGGTATCCACTCAAAAACACTAGATTTTCTTTTCATAATACGCTTATAGTACAAAGTGATCATTTCCAGTGATAATTTGACTGGTATTCACCTTGAAGTGATGCTTTGAAAGCCGCCATTTTGATTGAGGCTATACCATGAAAGTGAAAATCTCTTCACAGCGGGGAATACAATTTCTATCTTTCCGCAATTTCTTCGATAATCTATAGTTTAGCTAAAAATAATAGCCCATTTACAGTTAAAACTAGAAGTCCTGTCATGAAATGCGCACAAGTAGCACGTTGATATGCGCGTTAATGTGCGCGTTATGGCCCAAGTAAAGCTATCAAATTCTGTACATATGGCCTGTGCACAAGCAATGTTTCAGCCAATGGACCTCCGGGTAACCCGGAGGTCCATTGGCAGAAACATTGCATGTGTTTGCTATGAGTAACCAGGAGAACCTGCCGTGTTTTGGATGCCATTCGATATGGCAATTGCGCGCAATTCCAACGCGCAATTAAGCCTAGATAAGCGCACTATTCGTGACAGGACTTCTAGTTTTAACTGTACTACAGGGGAGAGAGGAACAAACTACCAGAGAGAAATCTTCAACAAACCTCCTTCCCAAAATACATTCAAAATTGCGCCATGCTTAAACCATATAATTCAACTCCCACTCATTTGAGATCAAGTGAACACGGGACGTGACCACCGTAACTTATTCTTGTTTCCTGACTCGACATTCATTATCAACCGATTTTTCAGTTGATAACGAATGTCGAATAAGAAAACGAGAATAAGTTACGGTTGTCACGTCCCAACAGAACACTCATGTTATTCAAACCGTTGTTATGGGTCCAAAAACAACACTAACACTCTCCAGCAGCTCATTTGTTGTGATTTCCCTGGCTTTGTATTGCGCCCAAAGTTGGAAGATTTTTTTCTGGGAATCAACTGCAGATTTTCTGATATACAGTTAAAACTAGAAGTCCTGTCACGAACTGTGCGCTTATCTAGGCTTAATTGTGCGTAAGAATTGTGCGCAATTGCCATATCGAATGGCATCCAAAGCAAGGCAGGTCCTCTTGGTTACTCGTATCAAACACAGGCAATGTTTCTGCCAATGGACCTCCGGGTTACCCGGAGGTCCATTGGCCGATACATTGCTTGTGCACAGGCCATATGTACAGAAATTGATAGCCTTACTAATAAAGTTACTATGGTCATAACGCGTAGATTAACGCGTAGATCGACGTGCTATTTGTGCGCATTTCATGACAGGACTTCTAGTTTTGACTGTAGCTTCTCAGTTTCTTTTCCTTTACCATACATCTCTGCAGTGGCAGCAGTTGTGCTTCATGATGTAGAAGTGCCGAAAGCCTGTACAACCCTAACTGTTGTTCCCCAGCCTTGTTGTTCAGTCTTCTATGCCAACCTAAAAAAAAAAAGTAAATAAGTTTAGATTACTGTAGGCTTTATTCTTATATTGTTACCAATTTAGAGGGCGTTCTCCTAGTACATTAACACAGTTTAACAGGGCATTACAAGAACGTAACGTTCAACTTACAAAGTCGCGTGATATGTCAAACTGTTAATGAGTAGAACATCTCATTAACAACCTGACACATCAAGTGACTTTTGTTCCTCGTTGTCACACTCAAAAATGAAAACAGTTTTCAGAAATGGTTTCAAATGGTAAACAATGTGATTTTTATTTAAATTATTAAATTAAAATATTTATTAAATATGTGAAATGTCCAGCAAAGTTAGTCCCATAAGAACAAGCAGCTTATCATCTCGGGCCTTTTATAAGCTGTCGGGCTGTTATTCACACCTGTTGGGCCGTTAATAAACCACAATGCCCACCAAGGTCATGTTACTGTTATAATTATTATTACTGTAAAAACTACTTTTTATAATATTTAATTCCTAAATCGAGAACGGCATGTAACAATAATAATAATAATAATAATAATAATAAATTGTGAACGACAGGTAATAATAAATAGTAATCTGGAACAAGATTCTGGACAACCAAGTTGTTTTGGTTGAAGCGTCACATACTTTTGGTCATAATGTATTATATGCTTACCTTCCACATGGTTGTTAGTCCTTGTACTCTGGTTGTACACAGACCAGCTTTTAATTGGGAATGTTGTGCTTTCTATCCACTGTCGTCGGATGTAACTGACAAAGTCCTTTTTCTTTCCTTCACTGCGCACTCTCTCAGCCAAACAATTGAATGCTGGTAAAATCCTTTCAGCTGGGAGGAAAGGCAACGCCATCATTTGTCTAATGAAGTTGTGTGTTGATTTTTTCTCTCGATAGGCAACCTGTAACGGAACAGAAATGGGTGAGGGTTATCAAATCATTTATCATTTTAAAATTGTAGTTGGAGCATTTAAGCACTAAAGACACAATATATATGTACGAGGTGACCCAGGCCGTCAGAAGTGGAAATTGCAATCCACTAGATACCCCTGAACCCCCCTTCAAAGGTTCTGGCAAAAAAATAAAAATAAATAAGTAAATAAATAAATAAATCATATGCCTCAAAACATGAAGACTTTCTGCAAAAGAATTACTGCACATCTATTATTGTTGTTTTGATTATATCGTAAACCTCAGAACATCAGACTTTCCGTAAAATAATTAATTCTTACTTATTGTTGTTTTAACCCTTTACCTACAGTTAAAACTAGAAGTCCTGTCACGAATAGTGCGCTTATCTAGGCTTAATTGCGCGTTGGAATTGCGCGCAATTGCCATATCGAATGGGATCCAAAGCACGGCAGGTTCTCTTGGTTCCTCATAGCAAACACATGCAATGTTTCTGCCAATGGACCTCCGGGTTACCCGGAGGTCCATTGGTTGAAACATTGCTTGTGCACAGGCCATATGTACAGAATTTGATAGCTTTACTTGGTCCATAACGCGAACATTAACGCGCATATCAACGTGCTATTTGTGCGCATCTCATGACAGGACTTCTAGTTTTAACTGTAACGAATCACCCTCAATCGCAAACGTAATATGCAAATTTAGTAGTTGGAAAAAATATTATTTTTCAAACAATTTCAACAAAACCATATTATGTGACCCCTCATTGGAACGAGATCGTTCCAACGAGGGGTCACATGATATGGTTTTGTTGAAATTTTTGGAAAAATTTGAAAAAAAGGATATTTAAAATAAATTTTGATATCGTCTGCGTTGGATAAAGGGTTAATGTAATTAATTTACTCACCGCCAGTCCAAGTTCTTGACATTTCCGCCACATTGCCTGGCTTAAATGAAATACACACCCTCGCAGCTTTACTCCAGGTAATGCAATTTTGGCGGCGCTCCAAACTGCAGCTTCAAAGTCAGCATCTAAACATTCCACTTCTGGATCCCCCGGCAGTACAGACATCAGTTTCCTGAAAATCTTTACATAGTCTATTTTTTACCTTCTTGACATCAATACGAATACCAAAGGTACCATTTTCATTGCTGCTTCTGACTTTAAAAAGGCGTGGACAGAAAATAACTGATGAAATGGCTGCTTGACAATTCTGAAAGTACCATCTAAAAACCATTGTTTTGATGAGCACAGTTGTTCAAGCTGCCGATCCGTAGCTAAAATAATATGCCTCTGGTTGTTAATTTTTATATCTGCTCTTATAAAACCTGGATTTATAACCTCCTCGTTAAGCTGAAAAGATTGAAAAAAACTTTATATACGTAAGCCTCTAATGGAGTGGAGCGCAGGGGAGGGGAACATCTGAAGTATGAAAAACTTTGTATAAAGTCTCACATTAACCCTCAGCTAAGGTACCTCACACCAAGAATACATAGTTTATGACCCTTCATCGAGCTCGCTCCAAATTTGCAAGTGACGTCTCACATTCATGTTAGGTAAAAGGTTATTTATGTAAATGTTAACTTTTAAGTCCAAGTTTTAATTGGATACTCTTCCTCACTGTTGACTTAAGAAAGAAAAATCATTGTACAAACACTTCAATCGACTTCACCAATTAGGTGTCAGGTATCTCTTCCTTTTTTTTAGCATTCAATAATTAAACCCAATAAATCTTTTCAAGCCGTATACAAAGTATTAATATATTGTAATGATAATTACCTCAAAGTCCAGGCTTCTTGGTTCTTTGGGGCGTGTTTTTTCCCTCGCTCTGTTTCAGTTTGTGATTCATATTAAATAGTTGATATTATCACTTTGTCCCATTGGTTGAGTTGTAGTTATGTCATTTACAGCAGCCGATTCAACAATAGTACATGCTGATTTGAAAATGTCCCTCATACCTTGTCCTTTAACCTACAAAGATTAAATAACATAAGGCTATCTACATGTACATGAAAATGAGATGACCGAGACCTTTTCAATAAAGTGTCCTAAGGGAGTAAACTAGAGCTTATTTTCACAACCGACTAACCGATAGCTATAACCCGGATAATACCCGGTTATCCGGGGCCATTTTTTACATTTACATCATTTTTTTTTACATTTTACCCTGAAAATTTGGGGTCCGGGTGGGACTTGGAAAATTTTGGACCAAAATCCGAAAAAAAAATTTTTTTCTTTTTTATGCATTTCTGTCAATTTTAAGACAAAAAAAAAAAAAAAAAAATTTTCCCCTGAAAATTTTGGGTGCGGGTGGAAATTTTTTTTTTTTTTTACCCTGAAAATTTGGGGGCCGGGTGGGAATTTGTGGTCCGGGTGGGACTTAGAAAATTTTGGACCAAAATCCGAAAAAAAATTTTTTTTGTTTTTTATGCATTTCTGTCAATTTTAAGACAAAAAAAAAAAAAAAAAATTTTCCCCTGAAAATTTTGGGTGCGGGTGGGCCCTCCAAAATTTTGGACCAAAATCCGAAAAAAATTTTTTTTTGTTTTTTTCTGCGTTTTGGTCAATTTTAAGACAAAAAAACAATTTTTTTTTTTTTTTTTACCCTGAAAATTTGGGGTCCGGGTGGGAATTTGGGGTCCGGGTGGGACTTAGAAAATTTTGGACCAAAATCCGAAGAAAATTTTTTTTTGTTTTTTCTGTGTTTTGGTCAATTTTAAGACAAAAAAATTTTATTTTTTTTTTTACCCTGAAAATTTGGGGTCCGGGTGGGATTTTGGGGTCCGGGTGGGACTTAGAAAATTTTGGACCAAAATCCGAAAAAAAAATTTTTTTGTTTTTTATGCATTTCTGTCAATTTTAAGACAAAAAAAAAAATTTTTCCCCTGAAAATTTGGGGTGCGGGTGGGACTTAGAAAATTTTGGACCAAAATCTGAAAAAAAAATTTGGGTTTTTTTTCTGCATTTTGGTCAATTTTAAGACAAAAAAAAAATTTTTTTTTTTTACCCTGAAAATTTGGGGTCCGGGTGGGACTTAGAAAATTTTGGACCAAAATCTGGAAAAAATTTTTTTTGTTTTTTATGCATTTCTGTCAATTTTAAGACAAAAAAGACATTTTTTTTTTTACACCAAAAATTTGGAGTCCGAGTGGGACTTAGAAAATTTTGGACCAAAATCCGGAAATTAGTTTTAGCGTTTTTTATGCATTTTAAGAAGAAGTAAAAAATTTAGGCTGAAAGTATTTTGTTTGGGAAAAAAATCTGTTTTTTATGTGTTTATCTCAATTTTGGGACGTTAAAGTGCAGGAACTGAAAATAGAAGGAAAATCCTGTGTATTGTGTGGGCACAATCGCTTCATCGAGTTTGTATATTTTTTTCTTAGGAGGGGCATATGCAGCTTATTCAAGTCAAGTCCCTGGTTTGATATTTAGACTACCATGTCAGGTGAGCGCCCTCAGGCCCCCTGGGGCCTCTTGTTTTAAGTTGAGGGTTACGTTCCTGTAATGCCCTGTTAAACTTTGTTAATGTACTAGGGAACGCCCTATAAAGTGGTAATAATATAACAATAACATGATTGTGGAGGGCATTATGGTTCATTAGCAGCCCTGCAGCAATGATGAACAACCTGAGGGTTTATTAAAGGCCCGAGACGAAGTGCGTTCGTGCATTCGACTTCAGTTCAGAAATACAAAATCTGTTTTTTATGTGTTTATCTCAATTTTGGGACGTTAAAGTGCAGGAACTGAAAATAGAAGGAAAATCCTGTGTATTGTTTGGGCACAATCGCTTCATCGAGTTGGTATATGCTTTTCTTAGGAGGGGCGTATGCAGCTTATTCAAGTCAAGTCCCTGGTTTGATATTTAGACTACCATGTCAGGTGAGCGCCCTCAGGCCCCCTGGGGCCTCTTGTTTTAAGTTGAGGGTTACGTTCCTGTAATGCCCTGTTAAACTTTGTTAATGTACTAGGGAACGCCCAAAAAGTGGTAATAATATAACAATAACATGATTGTGGAGGGCATTATGGTTCATTAGCAGCCCTGCAGCAATGATGAACAACCCGAGGGTTTATTAAAGGCCCGAGACGAAGTGCGTTCGTGCGTTCGACTTCAGTTCAGAAATACAAAGGGACGTCATCCGAATGGGAGTAATTCATTAGACCATGGAATCTAAAAATAGCCGGGCCACGGGCCGCTAATGGCTATTTATACCATTGTAGCCCGGAGTTTTAACGAGCCTCCAGACTTATGTTAATTGGCTACTAGTAGTATCTTATAGATTGAGTGGTAATAATTGATGGTAAAATGGTCTTAGGTTTGCGACTCGGAGCTATATTCAACCGAGACGTGAAGCGTCGAGGTTGAACATACACTCCGAGCCACAAATCTCACAATGTCTCACCATGTTGCCGTCAATTTAGCACAATAACGTATATGTTCCAATAGACACTACCGATAGCCCAAAACCTGCATTGTGAAACATGAGAGGCTTATTTACTAAACTTGTGATCGTTAAAAGTTGCGGTATCCAAGGCAACTTTTAACGATCACAGGTTTAGTAAATAAACCTCTTGTGTATCCACAACGGCACTGGATAAATAATCAGTAAATCAGATAAACTCATTCCATCTTTGTTCACATCATACAGCCATATGGTGTCGACACAGCAAATATACAATTAACCCCTTACCAAACGTGAAAAGTATAGACAATTGCAAAAAAATTTCTTGAATAGAAATTTTTTTCATTTTTGTCTCAAAAAACATCGGTTATGACCCCTCATTGGAATGAGCTCGTTCCAGTGAGGGGGTCATAACCTTTGTTTTTGAGACAAAAAATGAAAATTGTAAAATTTTTGAGAATAGCGCTGACCTTTTTGCTCTTACAATGGGTAAAGGGTTAACCAATAAAAAGAATATTCACCTTTGTTTTAACTGTAACTGACATGACTAATCCTGGCTGGCTTGGATGAATATGACTATGTTTCCCAATGCTATATGCTTCCTCTTGTTCGATGACAGTAGCTGGGCAACATTGATTCTTATTTCTAACACTGCATGCCCAGTAAGTCCGTCCACGTTTCACGTACCTCACACAATAAGAATAACCATCTGAGCTAACTAATTTTGCTTTCCCTTTCTGTGAGCCATTATCAACATGATGAAATCTGATCATATTGCCATCGGTATCATTCTCAATATCATCGTCCTCAAAAGTGCCATCCTCTATAGACCTTTCTACTTTTTCACCTTGGCTATTCCCCTCGCCACCATCGTCCACCTCCAACCTCTCTGAATTGGCTTGACTATTTTCTGCACTATTATCATTAAAGTCAATTTCAACAAGAGCTATGTCAGCTTGGCTATTTTCACTATTGTCCTCATTGGACTCGTCAATCTCCATTGATCTACATGTACAGTTAAAATTAGAAGTCCTGTCACGAATAGTGCGCTTATCTAGGCTTAATTGCGCGTTGGAATTGCATGCAATTGCCATGTCGAATGGCACCCAAAGCACAGCAGGTTCTCCTGGTTACTCATAGCAAACACATGCAATGTTTCTGCCAATGGACAGGCCATATGTACAGAATTTGATAGCTTTACTTGGGCCATAACGCTTACATTAACGCGCATATCAACGTGCTATTTGTGCGCATTTCTTGACAGGACTTCTAGTTTTAACTGTACCTGTTAAATCATTTTGAACATTTTCTCCAGTAACTATCAAGCTTGTCTGAAGAGTGTGAAGTGAATGACTTGTGTCCTGTAATAACCTAATACTGGTCCGAGTACTTTCTGCGTTTGGCATGCCAGGTATACTGCTTTCATCTGTTGGAATGCCACATTTAAGACAGTAATAAACTATATCCTCCTCGCCACTAACCATCTGCATATACAGACTTTTTGAAATTCCTAGAAAAACAAATGTAAGAATTTTACTTTCCAATAAAAAAACCCTATGTATTTGAGGTACTTTTTTATTATTCAAACCTAGTGCCATATACCATAATAATTTGACCTTTTGTTTCCATTCACACGCCATTTATGCTTTATAGAATCTCAATTTTATAAAGCATAAAGCACGCGCGGACGGAAATTATGACAAGGATTATACTACAAGCATTATTTTAGCAGAAATGTTTTCAGTTTTTGGAATCATATATAAAAATATCTTCTTTTGTGTATGTTTATTAAACTTCGTCAGCGGCAATATTTAGTGTCACCGGGGACGTAGCTAGAGGCCTTTTAATGGGGGGTGGGGGAGGGGTGGGTTGAGACCCTTTGAAATTCTAACTGGGAATCCCGACACACAAGCGCCATAGGATGGTAGGTGCGAAACTGTGAGCGCCAAACTCGCGAATCTTTGGCAGGGGGTCTGGGGTCCTCCCCTAGAAAATTTTGAAAAATTGATGTGCTCAGATGCGTTTTCATGGGTTTGTCCCCAGTGGAATCGGAATTCTTTGACCCAATTTTCACCCGAAAGTCTCGGTAGTCGGAATATTTCCTTATTATGGTCCTCCAGTCGGAAAAATAGGTTTGTTAGTGAATTATACCATATATTCAGTAGTTTTTAAATTTCTAACTGTTGATATTTTTGCTCTCCGAATTTCCAACTATTGAGGTTTTGACAAATATTGGGGGGGGGGGGGGAGGATGAGACACCCCCCCCCCCCCTCCTGATAAATGACTGAAAGTTTGCACTGCATTTAATGAACACAGAGTATCGTTACCGTGACTGACAAGACATGGAAGAGTCCTTAGTTAGTTAGTTGATATTGCAACATAAACTGCTAGCATGGCTTACAGTCAAAGAGATTTCAGAGACGCCACGCATTGTAATGAGACGACGTTTGCGAAACATTTTGTATCTTTTTATCAAACTTAAAGAAGAAGAAGAAAAGACAAAATCAAATCTTAAAGATCGACACCCATATTTTATTTTCATGTTTTTGCTTCTAAACACACAGCTTATGACCTCTCATTGGAACAAGCTTGTTCCACTGAGGAGTCATACGCAATGTTCTTGAAGCCTAAAATATGTGTGTACCTTTTTATCGATGAACATGAAAACCTCACACACACAGATAAAAGTGAAATATTAAGATCGCCAATCATATTTTAAAAAAGATATTATAAACTTACCAGTGTCGCATGATCTATGAGTCCAGTTGTTACAAGTGTCACAAGAAACTGCTTGTTGGTTTCGGCGTACAGTTTTGTTGCACTGTGTGCACTTGTGGGAAACTGTTGCTCGAGGCATCCTTGTGAGCTCATGACAAGCCTGTCGATTTTGAAACTACGAATTGGTTGGTACCTGTTATATAGTGTAACACAGATTGGTTGTTTTCACTATCATGTTTTATAGGAACAAAACATTTTTGTTTTACTCAAAATACTCCAGTAACAAGTTATCAAGATAACTGTTGTTCTTGTTATTACAAGCTTGCATCTTTCATGGCGTGTCAGTAAAGCCATTTCCACAGTATTTGTATCAATTTTCTTCGTCGGAAAAATAACACTTTCAACTGGTTTGCAAATTCAGCTTAAATTATATTCTTCACCATTCTTTTGGTAACTGTTGCGGAGCTTTTATCTTTTTCCCTTTGTGGATCAAGTTGTGGAAAAGAGTTACACTGTATTATATTTCAAAAGGGCACCCCGAGACTATGAAAAACACAGTTAGGCGGGACAATCAACCATAACATAGAAAGCAAAAAAAAAAAAGGGGGGGGGGGGGGGGGGGGGGGCTGTTGAGCCAAACTTTTGGCCATCACTTCCAACTCTCGTGGATCCATAAGCAAATAAAATTCTTTGGGTCGCAAGGTGTCTCGAATTCAGGGAAATCTTTCGGCAAATGAAACAAAATCAAAAACACCATCGGGAGCACCACCAAGGAAAAAGAAGAAAAAAGGACAAGGTCAATAGGGTCGAAAGCAGTTGAACTGAAATTGAAACTTCATTTATTCATTCGAGGCCGAACTCATGTGTTGCTCATCGTCCGTGAGCACCTTTCATTCATTCGTTTTGTTGATTGGGCACGAACAGGAAATAGTTATCTTGATGTCTGTGTGTGTGACGTTTTGACCAAACGTGTGTGACATTTTGACCAAAAGCATGTGACGTTTTGACCAAAAGTATGTGACGTTTTGACCAAAAAATGTGACGTTTTGACCATTTTGAAATGTGACGTTTTCGTCGTGTGATATTTTGACCAGCACCTGATTTGTCCAAAATACTCTGGCGGACCTGAACGATTCGTCCACAAAAGTAATTTTGGTGGGTAAATGATCATACATGTATGATTATTTTAAAAATGATTGCTTTCCAGATATTGATAGGGAAGAACCTGGTCACTGTAGTGGCTCTTTCCTTACTAGTTCAGTGATCAGAACGCAGTGGCTACCCACCCCTCTAGGTTCAGATTCCTCCTATTCAAATTGGTGGTAAAATTTCCCAACAAGTTCATTCGGTACTACACATACTTATATCTGTGCAGAGTAAATTGATCCAAACGATATGTTATCCTTTATTTATCGAGATTTGAACATAGGCAAAACATCAACAATCACTTCGATGTCGTCCATGTTACTTTTCGCCTGTATCGGCTATAAAATAATAAACCAGAGTTGCGCCAAAACAAATATCGATGCAGAAATGGAAATACGATCACATTCATGCAGCGGAGGTCGATTATGATCATTGCGTGGGAGCATTTTATTAGGAGTTACTGTTTCTGCATCGATATTCATTTCGGCAGCAACTCTTGAGTTGTGCAAAAAACATGGACGATATCGAAGCGATGGTTGGCACTTCAGAGTGTTCAAATCTCGATAAATAAAGGGTCACATGTAGTTTGGATCAATTTACCCTGCAAAAATATAAGAAAATACAGTTAAAACTAGAAGTCCTGTCACGAATTGTGTGCTTATCTAGGCTTAATTGCGCGTTGGAATTGCGCGCAATTGCCATATTGAATGGCATCCAAAGCACGGCAGGTTCTCCTGGTTACTCATAGCAAACACATGCAATGTTTCTGCCAATGGACCTCCGGGTTACCCGGAGGTCCATTGGCTGAAACATTGCTTGTGCACAGGCCATATGTACAAATTTGATAGCTTTACATGGGCCATAATGCGCACATTAACGCGCATATCAACGTGCTATTTGTGCGCATTTCATGACAGGACTTCTAGTTTTAACTGTACATGTACTGTCGAATGCAGCCGGTGATAAGGGTGAAAGCTTGATATATATTCCTGGTTTTGAGTTCCCAATAAAACTTGTTGGGGAATTTTACCACAGATGTGAATGGGAGGAATCTGAACATAGAGGGGTAGCCACTACGTTCAGACAGCTGAACTATTTCCTTGCATTCAAGACAATGAACTCAGTGGAATGTTTGATGCAGTACAGCCGTCGTGGACTGGTCGCTTTCCACGGGTGGGCAATATTTCCACGGCCGCAATAATATTAGATTCCAAACACTACTTATACATGTAGGAATAATCATAAAAAATTTAATTAATGAAGCAGGGGCATGGTGGCTCAGTAAGTATAGGTGCTGGCTGCAAGTCGAGAGGTCCTCGGTTTGAATCCCACCTGTGGCAACCACATTGTGTCCTTGGGCAAGACACTTCACCCCCATTGTCCACATAGGGGTCATGGTTGCATTGTGTACCAAGGCGTACTGCACATCAACAGGGATCAGTCAAGGGGGTGACTAGGGCAAAGAAGTCGCCTGTCGTTCCTAATGTTGCCTTGGCTTACATTGGGGCAAAATTGAAGTCGTCCTTCAAAAATTCCTTGGGAGACAAGGCAGTTTTGTGCATTTATTATGTTTTATTTCCAAATAGAAACACTTCTGCATTCTGACGTTCATAATAAAATAAACACATTTGCGGTTGTTGTTAAAATCCATCATATGACTCAGAAAATAGCCCAAACTAGCCCAATTTAATATTTCTCAAAAGTAGTGTAATGGCCTATTGTGTTGTTTAAACAATTCACCCTAACCAGTAGCAACAAGCACAAAAATGACTTTTTAAAAATAGGATGTCCATTCTGATTCACAAGGCTGTGATTATAAATCACAAATATTAGGGTGGATGAGAATGGTACATGGTGGGTCTCCATAGCAACAATCGCACTTATCAATGTAGGATGGTCACCAGAAACTGTAATTTTTCTGTACAGTCTATTGATACAGTTACCCAGTGCAGAATGGAAGGGAGACAACTGAAATAGCTGTTTGCATTGAGATTTGGATTAAATTGGTATTGACGTGTTTAATGTTATAAAATTCACATTTTTATACCAAGTTCATCCAGACTAAGAGCAGAACATAAAAATATTCCACTGCTGTTTACACCATTAACTGGTAGAGTGCTAAGTTATTTTTGTCCCCCCCCCCCCCCCCCCCCCCCCCAAAAATTTCTGGGGACTATTAAAATAACCAGTGTCCGTGTGTGCATTCGTCTGTGTGTCCATCCCACTTTGGTTTCCCAATGATAACTATAGTTTAGTCGGTCAAATGAACTAAAATTTGATATGTAGGTGAATCAACATAAAATACAGGTCACGTTCGAATCGGGGTGCGGTTCGACAATTTTTGCCACAGTTATGCGCCTTTTTCGACTTCAAAAAATTCATATTTTTTTGGGCTTCCCGATAACTTTAGTGATAGTTGGCCAAATCAATTGAAATTTGATATGTTGGTGTATCAACATAAAATACAGGTCAAGTTCGAATTGGGGTGAGGTTCAACAAATTTTGCCACAGTTATGCCCCTTTTTTGACTTTAGAAATTCATTTTTTTTTTGGTTTCCTGATGATAACGTCAGTGATAGTTGGCCAAATCAAATGAAATTTGGTATGTAGGGTATCAACATACAGTTAAAACTAGAAGTCCTGTCACAAACTGTGCGCTTATCTAGGCTTAATTGCACGTTTATGCCATATCGACTGGCATCCAAATCACGGCAGTTTCTCCTGGTTATTCATAGCAAACACAGGCAATGTTTCTGCCGATGGACCTCCGGGTTACCCAGAGGTCCATTGGCTAAAACACTGCATGTGCACGGACCATATATACAGAATTTGATAGCCTTACTATGGCCATAACTCGTAAATTAACGCGCAGGTCGACATACTATTTGTGTGCATTTCACGACAGGACTTCTAGTTTTAACTGTAACATACAGGTCAAGTTCAAATCGGGGTTTGGTCTGACATTTGTTCTCAGAGTTACATCCCCTTTTCGACACTTTCAACATTTCGAATTAAAACCCCTAGGAGCCTTTTGTGGCAAACTGATTGTCTAACAACAAAAGTGGCACGACGGGAGCCTCATGGGGGCCAGATAAAAAATTCAAAACCTATATGCACATCTAGAGACCCTACCTGAACATATGAACACACTTTAAGCATTTCAGTGTAAAACCCCCTAGAAGCCTTTTGCCGGGGATGAATTTTCTTACGACAAAAATAGTGCTACGGGTGGGACCAAATAAAAAATGGGACCAAATAAAAAATATGAAACATTTATGCACCTCTAGACACCCTACCAGTACATATGAACAACATTTCGAATTAAAACCCCTAGGAGCTTTCACCAGAAACTGATTCTCTAATGACAAAAGTGGTGCTACGGACACCCCATGGAGCCTAATTAAAAATCCAAAACCTTTATGCACATCAACACACCTAACTGGAACATATAAACACACTTTCAAGTTTCAACTTTTCGAATTAAAACCCTTGGTTGCCTTCCACTGGAAACCAATTGTCTAATGACATAAGTGGTGCTATAGGCACCACATGGCATAGGCACCACATGGGGGCAAATCAAAAATCTGAAACCTTTATGCACATCGGGACAACCTACCAGAACATATGAACACACTTTCAACATTTAGAATTAAAACCCCCAAGAGCCTTCCACCAGAAACTGATTTTCTAACAATAAAAGGGTTCCGCTGGAACCACTTGGGGTACCAAATCAAAATTCTGAAACCTTTATGGACACATACAGATGCTACCTGAACATCTCAGCATAGTTTAAATGTTTTGAATTACAGTGGAAACCCTTTAATTGGATATCTCTTAACTAAATAAACCTGTTAATTGAATATAATTTCCTATCACAAAACATTTACCATATCTCCAGTACAATTTGACCTGTTAATTGAATATAGGTCATAGAGTAAACTCCTGTTAATTGAATAAAAAATCTTGTAACCTGTTGAGAAATTACCCTGACTCTCCCCAGTTTTCCTTTGCTTATAGACCTATTTGGCCTCTGTACATCCTATACAGGCATTTTATCTATTATATCTTGTTTGACAGAGCTCATGGAGCTTTGTCAAACAAGATATAATCGAATAAATGCTAAGTTTATCTCTAGAATACAAGAAAGTGACACAATCCCTGTTAATTGAATACTCCCATTAACAGGATAATTTTCATTGACAAAGTGGCTATTCAATCAGGGTTCCACTGTACAAACTATTTGTGATATGAAGTTTGGACGTACCTCAATTTCAGTTCACTTATGGGGAGTTTCTCTAAGAGACAAATACATATATATGACAAGGTGGGGGCCAAAATCTCCCCTACTTGAGCACAGTGAGTTTAAAAACTTGCCCAAGAACATTAGGTTTCACTAGGGAAAAAAATCGGAGAAAGCTGATTTTTTCAGGGAATGTTGAGTACATGTCACTGAACGATTAGACAAAAGTCCCCTAAAATCCCAGTTGAGCTTTTTTTTCTACAGCCTTTTTTCGAAAACGCGTTTGAAAAAAATAAAAAAAAATCGCATGAACTTTGTAACCTCGAATTGATCCAACTGTATTTTTTGTTTACGCATATTTCGAGCTACATAATGTCTAATATACATTTACCTAGAGGAAAATGTGCATTCTGTGACAATTTCTGCGAAAAATTATTGAAAATTCACAAAAAAGTATCGGATTTACGCAAAAAATGACGATTTTCCTAACGGATTTGCCCAAAGGGTCGTAGTACAGAACGGAATGTTAGTTGGACAGACGATAAAAAATCCACCACCATTTGAAGACTTTTATCGTTGCTTACAAAATAGACATTATGGAAGACCCCCTCTGCTTCTGGCCGAGTTCCCCTTTTGGCATAAAATTCGTCAGCATGAGAACTCAACTATTTTCGGGCTTGGGACCGAACAGACACGTCTGTGTCTGGCAGCATTAGATCAATAAATAATATTTACAGAATGTACAAAAATCAATAAATAATATTTACAGAATGTACAAATCAATCAACATGGATTAAGTTACATTGACTATTATCAACGCTATATACAGAAATGACATGATCTATATACATATTATTCATCGAACTCAGAAATTTCCGACAGGACAGTGTTTCTGTGGTTGTTACAAGAATCCGAACTGCAATTACACAAACCTGAGCAAGAGAGTCCTGCCTTCTTACACCCACACCTTTTTGTACAAGCACTCTTGCAACCACAACTGATCAGATTCAGTAGGTTATCGGGGGCACATGGCTTTGTGGCTGCAGTCGGTACAAGAAGTCCATTGTCTAGTGACCACCCCCAATCCGTCGGAGGAAGCGAAGTGCCCAGCCATTGTTGGACCTGGAGATAACATCTGTAGACATGTTGTTGTGCAGCATCGCTGCTTGGTGGGAGTGAGGCTAGGTCGATGGGTTTATTCAGTTTAGATTTTGCTACATAACACTTGTAAGTGACATATCTATATTGGTCGAGAGAGGAAACAGTTTTACTCCCGTATAAGATCAGGAGAAGTTGTTCCCCGGCAGCGGCTACTGCACTTGGTGTACTGTCATCCGCCAAAATTGTGTTGACATACTGTTGTGAGTCGCTAGTAACATCGGAGACAATTGTACTGAATACTTTCTTCTTACCAACTCGAAAGAGTGCAGAAGTAGTGTCACAACCACTTATAGAATGTGCTACAAGGAGGTTGCTTCTATGGTCACCCATTTTGGTTGCTATTTCACTAACTGAAACTAGTAAGTTTGGGGTAATGGAATACATCATGTGAATATTACATCCCGGTTGAACTCGAGAGGTAAGAATGACTAACAAGTCTGTGTCTGTTCCCACAACGACAACATTGTTGTCATCTTGAGCGATGTCAAGTGCAGTTTCGGCTATCAGTACATCAGCATCAGCCTCGGCCTGCTTGGACTGAATATTGATAGCAGATAGCTCCTGCATTAGAAGATCGATCAGTTGGGTTTTGTTCTTGGCATTTGCAAGGAAATCGGATTGGGGTGTGGTGGCTGGTAACTCGGGTGAGATATTGATATCAATGGAATACCTGTCTTTAGATCTACGGGCTTGTTCCATGCCCTTTGTTGACATTGTACAAGCATAACCATCAAAAACAACCACGACGTTCGCCCCAAAATGTCTCACTAGATAATTGGAATATGATGTACATATGTCCTTATATGACGACTGTTTAGGCCATACAACTGACCTAAATAAAAATCCACCATCTACAACAAACAGAGAATGTTCTGGGATTTTAGTTTGCTCGGAACCGTATGTGTTGAGGATCTTACCGAGTGTGCTTTTCTGTGTCTTCCTCATTCCAGCAGAATCAAACAATGCTGGTGGTTTCGGGGCGAGTTCATATTTGAGATACTCTTCCATCTCTGCTTGTTACTGAATAACACATGTGATGTGGTTGAACAGAATTGTGGGGTCAATCACTACCTTACTTCCACGGACTTTGATGCTATTTGCCATCGATGCGAAAGACTTCACAGTGTCAACACGTCGTAGTTTGATGCTGTTGAACGTTTTGCTTACAACATTCGATACGCAACATTCACCAATTTTGCGAACTTGGTCACAGTTCACAGTTTCGTCGGCCACAAGCCCGGTCGCTATAGAGACTAATTGTAGTGGATCTCTATTCTGAAAGGGGGAATGCACTCTGAGCCAGTTCAATAATTTGGGGATATCATTGGCATCAGTCAATTGTGAACTTTGACAGAGATCCCGATGTTGTTCGCCATGACCAGTGTGAACATGAACAAAATTTTCGAGAGCATTACATATCGGAAGGCAAAGAGGTAGTCCATGTACCCATTTCGCAACAGTGCTATCGGTTATTCCCCTGCCATGTGTGAGACCACCAGGGAGCTTGAACATTCTCATTAAACACTGCTCTATGGTCTGATCAGAATATATCCCGTCCCAGAATTTATCTGAGCGCCTTATGGTAAAGTAACCTTTCTCAGTGAACAACTTCAAATCATCCTGTTGCATTATTTCTGTTAGCTCATTCATCTGCTGCAAATAGAGATGAGAACTTTTTGCGTATGCAAAATGACCACCTGCGTGAAATACTGGAATCATATTGCGAACACAATATGTGTGGAGTTCCCAGTTGCCTGTGCGCTCTGCTCTCAAGAACAACTGGAGAAGACCTATTTGCTCGTAGTATTGTACCCAAAGCTTTCCTGTGCGTCCTACGGACGCATTCTGGAGCAGTTCGTGTAATTTTGACAGTAGATGTTTATGAGTACACATCAAGGGCGTGCACACATTACATGCCAATGCATCTTGAGTGTAGGCAAACACCACATTATGTGATTTAATCGAACATGGAAATTGAAACAATGATGCTATAATACGGTATTTGAATGAGAAAAGTCGATGCCGTTTGAATTTGAGTTTAGGGGGTATGGTTAATATTTCACACATTTCACCAGTTCATTATGGAATAAATGACTATTGTTATATATCATTATAAAGCCACTGCTTTTCTGCAATTTTTGATATATAATTTAACTCCCAAAGTAGTCGTAGATTTGATTTAATGGACGTTGTGTACCGTTGTGTGTATGAAAACAATTTTTTTTTCGTAATTTTGTACATTTTCGTGAATATTTCACCATTGAGTGTGAGGATTGGTACAAAGTTGGCATTTTCTGTTGGGGATATGTATTCTCAATATAATTCAGCACGATATTTATGATTCTCACCCTACTAAGGCGAATAAGAATGAGAAATATGGAGCTGGGTCGAATTTTTTTTTAAATTTTTTTTTTCATCAAAAAAACACTATAACTGAAAAAGCTCAACTCGGATTCGCGGGGACTTTTCACATTTTATCCGCAATGTGTGTCCCGGAAACATATAAAAAAAATCAGCTTTCTCCGATTTTTTCCTTACTTTCTCATTTTTATGTCTAATGTGCCTGGACTATTAGTGCTTGAAATTAAAATTATATTGGAGCTGCCGTCATTTTACCTTGCATGTTAAACTTATCTCTCTCAGCTCAGTTTGAATGATGATAGAACACACAGTGATGATTCAGAAAACAAATTTAGGTGCTATAAGGGAAATTTGTTTACTTTGAAATTCCCACCTCTGATAGCCCATACCTTAAAATTAAATATACACAAATTTTACATCAAACTGAAGGCTGAGATGCATAGAACACAGAAAATATATGAAATCAACTCACAGAGTTGACAGTAGTCACCAATGATTCCTGGAAGTCAGCTACCATATTTGTACAAAATAATATTTCAGGCAAACTACTCGCAGCCAAATGTACTTCAGATATCCAAGAATCAGTTGGACTCAGTTGTAAGTCTTAATACAGAGGAACCCTATTAATTGAATAGCCACTTTGCCAATGAAAATTATTCAATTAACAGGGAAAATGTCACTTTCCTGCAGGGCTTATATTTCGACGAGAATCCGAGAATCGATTTGCACAAAGATTCGCGCAATAAAACCGGCGAGAATCCATGTAGATTCTCGCTGCACCTCTGCTAGGATTCGCGTCAATTCAACCCTTTAACTAACACAGCGGCAACAAATTAACCAATAGAAGGCTAACATGACCTGAAATATCCTGACACTTTGTCAATAAAACCTTACAAATATGGCTGTCATTGGAACCGGCTCATTGAGCCGGTTCCAATGACAGCCATATTTATAAGATTTTATTGGTAAATATTGTTCATTTAATTATTTTATCATTTATTTATTATTTATTGTTTAAAAATTATCAAACTTAGTTTTAAAAATTAAAAAAGTGTGTTGGGTAAAAGGTTAACATGTGTTATCAGTATACAACAGTGGTTCAACCTTGGTGGCGTCATGGGATCCTGGGACACTCATAGTAATCGCAACCATTTTCACGAGAATCCAGATGGATTCTCACAAATTTAGACGAAATACAAGCCCTGTTCCTGTATTCTAGAGTTAAACTTAGCATTTATTCTATTATATCCATGAGCTCTGTCAAACAAGATATAATAGATTAAATGCCTGTATTGTATTGAGGCCAAATAGGTCTATAAATAAAAGAAAACTGGAGAGAGTCAGGGTAATTTCTCGACCTATCACAAGATTTTTTATTTAATTAACAGGAGTTTACTCTATAACCGATATTCAGTTAACAGGTCAAATTTGTACTGGAGGTATGGTAAATGGTTTTATGTTGGGAAATTATATTCAATAAACAGGGTTTTTCAGTTAAGAGATATCCAATTACGTGGGCTCCACTGTATAGTAAAATCACATAGATTTTTTTTTGTATTAGAGTTTCATTTGTTTTCTTGTATTTTCAGATTACATACAAGTTCGAACATGAGCATTTTCCGTGCATATTTAATTAGGTTGCATAAATTTGATTGGCTGATGGTTTCCAGACTCTAATTTTCCTTAGCGTCAACCGATTTCAATGAAATTTCATATATGGATTACTTTTCACATCAGTTTAATGTAATATGTCTTATCATACAGTCTTAATTTTTAGTGATTCTCACAGTTATACTCCACATCACTTCACTTGCTTTGACAGTGACCTCCGTGAAAATAAATCTGATAACCACTGTCTGAAGCACTGTCTGTTCTGTCTCTTCTAAATACAGTTAAAACTAGAAGTCCTGTCATGAAATGCGCACAAATAGCACATTGATATGCGCGTTAATGTACATGTATGCGTTATGGCCCAAGTAAAGCTATCAAATTCTGTACATATGGCCTGTGCACAAGCAATGTTTCAGCCAATGGACCTCCGGGTAACCCGGAGGTCCATTGGCAGAAACATTGCATGTGTTTGCTATGAGTAACCAGGAGAACCTGCCGTGCTTTGTATGCCATTCGATATGGCAATTGCGTGCAATTCCAACGTCCAATTAAGCCTAGATAAGTGCACTATTCGTGACAGGACTTCTAGTTTTAACTGTAACTTCCACTTGCAACTCAACTATATTCCACTGGATGCATTAATTCCCCTTGAAACTGCTGCCCAGCAGGAGACATGAATTCATTAATTTGACTTCTTGTATTTTCAGATTACAAACATTTTTTGGAGCAGAGCATGAAGAGTATTGAGGACAATGAGTATACAAAGATAGCATACTATGTTTTTTCCTTGTTATTGGTGTTTTGTCCACTGTCTGAACAAGCTGAAGCTGGTTATGATTGTGAGTATCAACCAATATTTTTCATCTTTTCAACAGTTTTGTACATGTATTGTCATAAGTTACTGCAATGGTTCCTATGAAAAGCATTTGCAGCCTCTATGGTTGCCTTCTTCATAGCAACATTGGAAGTAGAGCAGTTATTGTTTACTGTGGAAGAAAAGATCTGCTACATCATATGTTCATGGATCCATCCATCCATCATGAAATTTACAGTTAAAACTAGAAGTCCTGTCAAGAAATGCGCACAAATAGCACGTTGATATGCGCGTTAATGTACGCATTATTGCCCAAGTAAAGCTATCAAATTCTGTACATCTGGCCTGTGCACAAGCAATGTTTCAGCCAATGGACCTCCGGATAACCCGGAGGTCCATTGGCAGAAACATTGCATGTGTTTGCTATGAGTAACCAGGAGAACCTGCCGTGCTTTGGATGCCATTCGATATGGCAATTGCGCACAATTCCAATGCGCAATTAAGCCTAGATAAGCGCACTATTCAGGACTTCTAGTTTTAACTGTATGTTGAAATTGAACTAAATTTGGTATGCATATTCCACATCATATGTCAAATTTGTTCAAATAAAGATGCCATTCCTACAAGGGCACCATAAGGGACACAACTGTGTTAGCATCCCCATTTTTTTCCAATTTTTTTAAAAAAATGTCTTCTGCAGACCCACCATTCAGAATCTTTTAATATTTGGTATACAGCTTCTTTAGTAGGGTGGTGTCAGATTCAAGTTTTTTCAAATCATGTCCCTGGGTTTATATTTGAGCTCCCCAAATTTTACCCTAGTGCAGTATGAGGAGTATTCTTTGAAAGTGTTCTACAGATCCACCAGTCAAAATCCTTTGATGGTTGTTATACAGCATTCTAAGGATAGTTAGATTCAAATTTGTTCAAATCAAGTCTTTGGGTTCATATTTTGGCTCCTTACTTAGTATGTAAAATATTCTTTAAAAATCTTTTTCTGTAGATCCACTTGTTAGAATCTTTTGATATTTCATATAAAGTATCCTTAAGGGGGTTTCAAGTTTGTTCAAATCAATTCCTTGGGTTCATATTTGTGCTCCCCATGTAGTATATGAAATATTCTTTAAAAATCTTTTTCTTCGGATCCACTGGTTAGAATCTGTTGATATTTCAAATGCAATATCCTTATAGGTGTTTCAGACAGTCCTGGAAATGAGACGGGGTGCAGTGCAATTGCTCCTGTCAGCACCCATGTTTTCTATTTTACGGGAGCTAAAAAATGCACTTGTTGAAAAATATTGTGTAGCACTGAGATACTGTAAGGGCATATAAATGTGTGGTCAGTGACAAGTTACTGTCATAGTCCAGCAGGTCCTTATACATTTAGAGATTCTGGTGATTGGTGACTGTCAGTATTCCCTCAAAGTTCATATACTAATATTTTACAGGTGTAATTTACTCCCATCTCTGATTTGACAGGAACTTAAAACTGCACCCGTCGATTTTCTTCATTTCATCGATTTTCTTCATTTCCAGCACTGGTTTCAACTTTGTTCAAATCAAGTCTTTGGGTTCATATTTGGGCTCCCTGTGTAATATGTGAAATATTCTTTAAAAATATGAATTTTTTTTTTTCAAATCCACTTGTTAGAATCTTTTAATATTTCATATACAATATCCTTAACCCTTTACCCAATGCAGACGGTATCAAAATTTATTATTTTAAATATCATTTTTTAATTTTTTCCCAAAAATTTCAACAAACCCATATCATGCTACCCTTCGTTGGAACGAGCTCGACGAGCTCGTTCCAACGAGGGGTCACATGATATGGTTTCATTGAAATTTTTTGGGAAAATACTATTTTTTCAACTGCTGAATTTGCATATTACGCGGGTGGCTACGGCCGATTCGTTGGGTGAAGGGTTAAGGGGGTTACAAGTTTGCTTAGATCAACTCCACTTTTTAGCTCACCTGACTGTCTGTGTGAGCTATTTCCATCACTTGGCGTCCGTCATCTGGCGTCCATTAACTTTTGCAAACTTGTCTTCTCCACAGCCATTCAGCCAAATTCAAACATATATTGCTCAAACCATCCCTGGAGTATACCCTTTCTATTTTGTTCAAGTTAAACGGCTGCCTTCTCCGGGCTCTGGTCAATGATGCCAAAGCCTAAAAATCTTCTCATGCACCACCAGAGAGATTTCCTTGATATATGGTATGGAACACCCTTTGGTGTTGAAAATTGTAATTTCGTTCAAAAGGGGAGTTGGTAGATCAATATTTGGGCTCTCTCTGGGCACCTACTAATTTTGGGCAGAGAGCTAAAAATTTCTATTTCAAGAACCAATGGGCCGATTTGAACCAAAGTTGGCATGTAATATAAGTGGGTCCGAAGTACTTGATTGATGCCCAAACTTTTTTTTTTTTGTAGCCCCGTGGGTAAAAATAGAAAAAAATTCAAATGCCCATATTTCCCAAACTACAGGGAACAGAGAACTGTTATTTGGTATGAAGCATCCTTTGGACCAGTAGAATGGATTTAAAAAAAAGGCCATTGGTTGTGTCAGGGTGTTCTATAGGGCATTTGAAAAAATGCTGAGTTAGCATATTTGCAAAAATTGAAAAAAAAAATTTCTTCACAACCGCTGATTAGAATCTTTTGATATTTGGTATACAGCATCTATAGGGTGGTCAAATACAAGTGTGTTCAAATCGAGCCCCTCGGTTCATATTTGGGCTCAACACAGCAGCCCAAATAATTAACTTAGGGCACTACATGTATGGGGAATAAGCTTTAAAAATCTTTTTCTTCAGATCAAAAGTCAGATTCTTTTGATACTTGGTATACAACATCTCTACAGGGGTCAGATTGAAGTTTGTTCAAATTGAGACACTGGGTTAATATTTGGGCTTCCTATGGGAGCCCGAATATTAACTTGGTGCAATATGGGGAATAATCTTTAAAAATCTTCTTCTTCAGATCCACCAGTCAGATTCTTTTGATATTTGGTATGCAACATCTCTAGGGGGGTAGATTTAAGTTTGTTCCAGTGGGATCCCTGGATGAATATTTGGGCTCTTTATTGGAGCCCAAATTTCAACTTAGTGCAATATGAGAAATTTTCTTAAAAAATCTTCTTTTTCAGACCCACCAGTGAGAATCCTTTCATATTTGGTATGTGACATTTCTAGAGGTGTAATATTTGAATTTTTTCATGGTCATGATATTTGAATGTCCTATGGGAGCCTGATTATTAACTTGGTGCAATATGGGGATATTCTTTAAAAATCTTCTTCAGATCCACTAGTCAAATTCTTTTAATATTTGGTATGCAGCATCTAACCCCCTCCCCCCTCCCCCCCCCCCCATACAGGGGGTGGGGGTGGGGTAGATTCAAGTTTGTTCAAATGGGATCCCTGGATGAATATTTGGGCTCTTTATTGGAGCTCAAATTTTAACTTAGTGCAATATGAGAAAGTTTCTTTAAAAATCTTCTTTTTCAGACCCACTAGTGAGAATCCTTTCATATTTAGTATCTTGCATCTCTAGAGGTGTAAGGTTCAAATTTGTTCAAATCGCGTTCCTGGGTTAATATTTGGGTTCCTCCTAGAGGTGTACACCAAATATCAAAAGAATCTGACTGCTGGATCTGGAGGAGATGATGTTAAATGATAATTCCCCATAATGCACTTAGTACAAATTTGGTCTCCCTTGGGTTAGATTGAAGGTTGTTCAAATCAGATCCCTGGGTTAATATTTGGGCATTTTATTGAAGCCTAAAGTTTAACTTAGTGCAATATGAGAAAATTTCTTGAAAATTCTTCTTCTTCAGGTCCACCAGTGAGAATCCTTTCATATTTGGTATGTAACATCTCTAGAGGTGTCTGATTCAAGTTTTGTTCAAATCGAGTCACTTGTTTTTTCTTGTCGTTTTTAAAAAAATTTAATTTTTTTTATTTTTGTTCTTGCAGGGGGGGTGGGGGGGGGGGGGGGTGGGGGGGGGGGGTGTCTAGAGAGAACCACAGTAGTTGAAAACAAAACAAAATTTTGTTCAGTTGTTTTTTCAATACTTCACAGAACAGAGCTTGCTAGGAAGCTTTCTGGGGACCAACAGAAATGAGTGGCCAAAAATGTTGCCTTAGGTTGTGTCATAGCGAATCAAATGAAAGTGTCAATGACACTGTAGCTTAATTTGTCTGTGTTGTGTTTGATGAAAAGGATAATGTTCAATGTTTATGAAAGGATTATGAAATAAGACAAGAATTGTGATAATTGGGAATATGTTAATTTCTGTTCCCTGTATGCTATGTTTTTAAGAAAAATAATCTGAGGTGTACACTGTACTAAAGAGCTGAGGGGTGGGTTAATATGACCTCACAGTTAATCCTTTACCCAACAAATCACTTGCGTAATATGCAAATTCAGCAGTTGAAAAAATATTATTTTTCAAAAAAATTCAACAAAACCATATCATGTGACCCCTCATTGGAACGAGGCCGTCTAGCTCGTTCCAACGAGGGGTCACATGATATGGTTTTGTTGAAAATTTCTGAAAATTTTTTAAAAATGATATTTAAAATAATAAATTTTGATATCGTCTGCATTGGGTAAAGGGTTAATGTATGTGGCCCTCACAATTAACGTATGTCAACAAAAGTTACCAAGTTACAGTGAAATTATTCCAAAATGAGTCATCCTATCAAGTTACATTGAAATCCCTTCATAAATATGGCCTGCAGACTGTGCTAAAGGTTTTCGGGCTTCAGGCCTGTGTAGCCATGATGGTCGACCGATTGCAAACTAAAAGGGGACGTCCTCATCTCGACATTATACTGAGTCATTCTAGTAAGTTACAATGAAATTCCTTCACAAATACGACCTGTAGCCTGTACTAAAGTTTTTCAGGTTTTGGGCTCGGGAAGCCATCATGGTTGAATGATCGTGACCAAAAGGTGGGGGTGGGGGGGGGGGGTGGCATCTGGGCATGATCTGGAGTGATCCTACGAAGTTACATTGAAATCCCTTCATAAATATGGCCTGCAGTCTGTGCTAAAGGTTTTCGGGCTTCAGGCCTGTGCAGCCATGATGGTAATCCGATTGCAACTAAAAGGGGACGTCCTCATCTCGATATTATACTGAGTCATTCTACTAAGTTACAATGAAATCCCTTCACAAATACGACCTGTAGTCTGTACTAAAGTTTTTCAGGTTTTGGGCTCGGGAAGCCATCATGGTTGAATGATCGTGACCAAAAGGGGGGGGGGGGGGGCTGTTGTCATCTGGGCATAATCTGGAGTGATCCTATGAAGTTACAATGAAATCCCTTCATATATATGACCTGTAGACTGTGTTCAAGGTTTTCGGGCTTTGGGCCCATGAAGCCGACACAGTTGACCAATCACAACCAAAAGAGGATGTCATCGTCTAGACATTATATGGAGTCAACCTAACAAGTTACAATGAAATCCTTCCATAAATATGACCTGTAGACTGTGCTAAAGGTTTTTTGGGCTCGGGCAGCCATCAAAGCTGAATGATCGCGACCAAATGGGGGCGTTCTCATCTAGACATTATTTAGAGTCATCCTACCAAGGTACAATGAAATCCCTTCATAAATATGACGTGTAGACTGTGCTAAACGTTTTCAGGCTTCGGGCACCTGTAGCCGTCACAGTTGCCCAATCGTGTCCAAAAGAGGATGTTCTCATCTAGACATTATATGAAGTCAACCTACCAAGTTAGAATAAAATCCCTTCATAAATATGACCTGAAGTCTGTGCTAAAGGTTTTCGGGCTTTGGGCTCGGGCAGCCATCATGGTTGACTGATCACAACAAAAACGGGACATTCTCATCTGGGCATCATCTGGAGTGATCCTACAAAGGTACAATGAAATCCTTTCATAAATCTGACCTGCAGACTATGCTAAAGGTTTTCAGGCTTCAGGCACCTGTTTTCAGGCTTCAGCTCATAGTTGACCAATCACGACCAAAAGAGGATGTCATCATCTAAACATTATATGGAGTCAGCCTAACATTTTACAATGAAATCCTTTCATAAATATGACCTACAGACTATGCTGAAGGTTTTTGGGCTCGGGCAGCCATAAAGGCTGAATGATCACCACCAAGTGGGGACATTCTCATCTAGACATTATTTGGATTCATCCTACCAAGTTACAATGAAATTCCTTCATAAATATGACCTGTAAACTGTGCTAAAGGTTTTAGGGCTTCGGGCCCCTGTAGCCGCCACAGTTGCCCGATCACGTCAAAAAGGGGACTTTCTCATCTAGACATTATATGAAGTCAACCTACCCAGTTACAATGAAATCCCTCCATAAATATGACCTGTAGACTGTGCTAAAGGTTTTCAGGTTTGGGGCTTGGGCAGTCGCAGCCAAATGGAGAAGTTCTCATCTAGGCATCATACGGAGTCATCCTACCAAATTACAATGAAATCCCTCCATATTAAATATGACCTGCAGACTGTGCTAAAAGTTTCGGGCTCGTGCAGCCATCATGGTTGACAGATCATGTCCAAAAGGGGACGTTCTCATCTAGGCATTATACAGAGGAATACTACCAAGTTACAATGAAATCCCTTCATAAATATGACCTGTAGACTGCGCTAATGGTTTTCGGGTTTTGGGCTCGGGCAGCCATACCAGTTGATCGATCACAACCAAAAGGGGACGTTCTCGTCTTGACATGACCCCAAACCTGCATATGAAATTTCATGACGATCAGACAAGAATTATGGGGTGTAGCCTGTGCTAAAGGAAAATGTGAACAGACTAACAGACTTCTGTATGCGTGATGGCAATAACTTATCTTGACTTTGTCAAGTTAAGCTAAAAATTGCTCTTGCTGCTTTTCACTTACTGATACACTCCTCTCTTTTGACAATTTGAGCCAAGTGAGCGTTTTAGGCTCACTTGAGCCTGTGGTCTTTTTCATCCCATCGATCCATTGGGATGGGTACGTTGGATGGATCCATTGGGTGATTTTTTTGGCTTTCAAATGATTTTTTAAAGATTTTTGTATGCCTGTTTGAAAACGTCGATGTATTATGTGAATGGTCTCGCTGTCCATCCGTCTGTTTGCCGATCTGTGGACACATTTCATTTCTGGACGATAACTTTAGTTGTGATGGTTTGAGCTGAGTTAAATTTGGCAAGTGGATTTAGTATAACAAAATACAGGATGGATTTGATTTCCCATTTGCAGTAGAGTTATGGCCCTTTATTTATGGGAATTTAGCCCAAGTTCCCATTTTTGGACGATAACTTAAGATGTTATACACAGAATGGAAAGAAATTCGGTATGTGGGGCAGGCTTTGTGGGCTTATTTTTCCAGTCCTGGCAGTGCTCTTGTAAGTAATTTTATCCTTCCCCATCCCCCCCAAAATCACCCTACTCAACACTCCAGCACCCCCCCCCCCCCCCCAGGTCATTTGGTTCATCTTCTTTTTTTTGGCACAAATCCACTTGGAATCATTCAAGAGCCATTTTCTGAAGAGAACCCCCGAAAGTGGAGCAGTGCTTGTTTGCTGGGGTAAACAAGTTCTGCTTCACTGGTAAAGAAAGGCCTGGAAACCGGTGCCTGGGGTGGAAATCCTATAAAGAGAGCAGCATAGGTTTAACCCTTTACCCAATGTAACGGCCAAAGCCAGCAAGCGCTGTTCTCAAAACTCGCCAATTAATTTTCATTATTTTTTCCCTTTTTGTCTCAAAAACATAGGTTATGACCCCTCATTGGAATGAGATCGTTGAGCTCGTTCCAAAAAGGGGTCATGACCTATGTTTCTGAGACAAAAAATTACATATTCAAGAATTTTTTTTTGCAATTGTCGTCTATTTTCATATTAGGTAAAGGGTTAAACCACCATAAATAAATATTGTATGTCATCTTTTTGTTATTTTCAGATTCCTTTGAGGAAGGTAACCCAACCAACAATGTGATAATTTTAGCATCAGTTGGGGCTTTCCTGATTATCTCCACTGCTGTCATCGTTGTTTTCATGTGTGGATTTTGTATGAACCCCGAAGTTTCAAGTGACTCACACAAATCTCTTGGTGCCAGCAGAAGTGCGAACTATAATTATAACTTTGAACCTGTCAGCATGAATCAAGTGAACGCCAATGTTATGGAAGCATCAACAAGTGTATATGATGATACTGGACCAGGTTATGAAGCTTCCTTACCTTACAGTTTACCACCAAGAGTTGGGGAAGTAGGCGGATTTGCAGGGTATGCTGATGCAAATCAACAACCAAACCAGGTCCGAATGAATAGAGCTCCAGATTTCCCACCATCTTATACAGAGGCAACTGGAACTGGTCTTGCTGGATACTAAGCTGTAGTACGTAGAGAGTGGATTACCACTGAAGCACTCATAGAGTGGAGTTTCTCCGAAGACAATATAGTACAGTTAAAACTAGAAGTCCTGTCATGAAATGCGCACAAATTGCACGTTGATCTGCACGTTAATCTACACGTTATGACCATAGTAAGGCTATCAAATTCTGTACATATGGCCTGTGCACAAGCAATGTTTCAGCCAATGGACCTCCGGGTCACCCGGAGGTCCATTGGCAGAAACATTGCCTGTGTTTGTTATGAGTAACCAGGTGAACCTGCCCTGTTTTGGATGGCATTCGATATGACAATTGCGCGTAATTCCAACGTGCAATTAGGCCAAGATAAGCACGCAGTTCGTGACATGACTTCTAGTTTTAACTGTATGGTTGCCGTGGACTGGTCAGTTTCCCCGGGTGGGCAATATTTCCACGGACGCTGTAATATTAGATTCCAAACACTAATTATAGGAGTAATTAGGGCTGTCACGATTTTTTAATTTAGGAATCGATTAATCATCGCAAATAATCGATTAATCGTACATATATGACCTCCCCTCTCCCTCTCTTTGAAGTCGTGAAAAATGAAGTTCAAGTCAGTTGACGTACCACAAGTAAACAAGAAAGACGATACTCTTTTAGATGCATTCAAAGGTCTTATGTTCTGAACTTTTGAACCGTCAGTGTAATATATCAAGATTGGTCGTCGGTTGCGAACTTACTATTATACTGACAATTCAAAAATTCAGAACATCAAAGCTTTGAATGTACTTAAAAGACAAAAGCTTCTAACGGCTTCTTGGGGTTTAACGTCGACGTTCTTGACCTTTTACCTTTAGAAACAGTAGTTTTTTCATCACATTTGTTTTTAATTATTAAATGTCTAAAATGGGGTAAAATTTACTGATTCTTCGACAAAGGAAAATACTAATCGATTTTGACATGACCAATCGACAGTCAATTAATCAGCCCTAGGAATAATCAACAAAATTTTTTAATTAAGCGCTGGGTACAGCCCGGTGCTTCATAAATTAAAATTTTGCTGATGATATTTATTACATGGTAAACGCATGCGTGGATGTCACTGCCCATGCAAGCCTGCAAATAGCTCAAATTTTGATGCCTGTCAAAACTTGTGAAGAATTACATTTGACCCGAAACGCTGGCTTTGCTGATAAAATAGCCTTAATAGTTCTATAGCCTCACAGGTACTTCAGTTTGAATCTCTTGTTTATAATTCTATTTATTTACATTTTTTTTTATTGATGGTGTTTAAGGTGACTTTCAGCATCTATGTCTACCTGGCCTCATGTGTCATCACCGCAAGTTCACAACATTGGTATGAAGTCAAGTATAGTCAATCATTTAAATCTATACTACCCAGTGCCCATTGTAGAAGGCAAGTTACCAGCCCCAGTCACTGGCTACAAGGTCCTATTTTACAAGCTATTTTTACATGGGTGGATCCAATGGGGGGGAGGGGGGGCACCTCCACTATTTATGTTAAAACACTACTCAAATGATGCTGTGAACCATTAGCGCCTCCTCAAAATATCCAAGATCTGCCCACGTTTTGGGGTGTTTTTCTATTTATCTGAGATGGAAATAAAAGTAGAGGTAGAGGGAGGATCAATCCAATCCATTATTCATTGTCATAAGATGAGGCTTGGCTGTTTTCATAAAATAGTTCATGGTTTGAGGGTATATTGTATTGGGGACGTTTTGACCAAGAGTTAGGGATGATTGACCAAGAGTTGGGGATGTTTTGAGTATGTGGATTACAACCAGCCCATGGCGGCTGTACTGTATCTCCCAGTTCTGGGAAATTGCACATCAACCGCAAGCAAAGATTAACCCTTTACCTAACGAATCGCCCGCATCCGTCCGTGTAATATGCAAATTGAGCATTTGAAAAAATTAAATTTTTCAAAATATTTCAACAAAACCATATCATGTGCCCCTCATTGGAATGAGCTCATTGAGGTTCCAATGAGGGGTTTCATGATATGGTTTTGTTGAAATTTTTTGAAAAATTTAAAAAAAAATATAAATTTTGATATCGTCTGCATTGGGTAAAGGGCTAAGCCTCAAGTAGGCAGTCCACTGTAGTAAATTGTCAAAGGCTATTGTGTTCAAGGTGTTGTTTTTCACAACAGAGGCACCTGCTTAATTGGATATCTCTTAATTTATTAATCCTGTTAATTGAATGTAACTTTCAGATACAAACTCTTACCATACCTCAATGAGCTTGTTCCAATGAGGGATGATAGAATGTATTTTGAAGGTAAAAATGTAAAAAATAATAAATGTTCACTGGTGGAGTGCTAAATTATCCTTCAAAGGTGGTTTGTAACATGAGTTAAAGATACCCTGCCAACAGCATGACGGGGCATGGTTTTGCAATATTTTGTTCATAAATACTCGGTAAATGTTTAGTTACAATTTATTGGAGAGTACCTGTAACAAAACAATTTTATATAAAGAATGTTCTTGCTACTGCCAAGCAAACCTCTAGCTAATGCATGCAGTATAACGCTACTACAGTTAAAACTAGAAGTCCTGTCATGAAATTCGCACAAGTAGCACGTTGATATGCGCGTTAATATCCGCGTTATGGCCCAAGTAAAGCTATCAAATTCTGTTAATATGGCCTGTGCGCAAGGAATGTTTCAGCCAATGGATCTCCGGGTAACCCAGAGGTCCATTGGCAGAAACATTGCATGTGTTTGCTATGAGTAACCAGGAGAACCTGCCGTGCTTTGGATGCCATTCGATATGGCAATTACGTGCAATTAAGCCTAAATAAGCGCACTATTCGTGACAGGACTTATAGTTTTAACTGTGAAGTGGTTTTCAGCACTTTTCAAGAGAGCCATGATATGTGATCTCTTACACTCAATCAGTTAGGCCTAAAAAAATAAAAAATTTGTTTCTCAGGCTCTCTCGCATGGTCCTTTTGGCTGCCACATGCTTTCTTTTTATGACCAATGTACACTTGAAAAAATAAAAATTAAATGGTTTATGTCTGATATTTTGCCCAAGTTAAAAAATTGATAAATTTGTACCTTGAGTGCAAGAAGGCTTTGCAATGCTTCAGCATTGCAAAGCCTTCTTGCTCTCAAGGGACAAAACACACCATCACCCATGCTGTTCCATAGAATATGAGGCCTAAAACATAAACCAAGAACATGAACTTTAATGGCCAAGAAATAATTACAAAAAAAAAAATAAAATAAAAAATCACTCGCCTGCATGCAATTTTACAAATAATGGCCTGAGAAACAGAAGGTCTACTTTGTGTGGCCTTAAATAACAATGTTGTAATAGAACTTTCCAGAGATTAACATTACATTATGTTAGGTAAACGGTTATATATTTCTTCATTTATTGAGGTTTAACCCTTCACCGAATATGAAAAGCAGACGACACTTGCAAACAAAATTCTTGAATAACTAAATTTCATTTTTTGTTTCAAAAAAGATTCGCTCATCGACCTCATTCCAATGAGGGGTCATAAGCTATGTTTTTGAGACAAAATTTTTTTAAAAATAATGAAAATTGAAGGGTGTTTTTTGTAAATAGTGCTGGCCAGTTTTGGCTGTTACATTGGGTAAAAGGTTAAATAGTTTTGACTGCCAGGGTTACCTCGTGTCGGACAATTTTACTGGTGGAGGAAGCCAGAGTACCGGGTGACAACCACCCAGCAGCACGAGGAACTGTCAGACACCCCAACGTACTAACTCCATACAAGCAGTATTTGCATTGGTTGACGGGAGGTCAGTTCACAGTGCCACTGTGCCCCCAAGTGGGTTATTGGAATGAAGTACCTTTCCTAAGAACTCAGCGCTGTTACCACTGCTCAGAATGATACTTTTGACCTTTTGGTTTGAAATTCAATGCTCTACCATTGAGCCACCTGCACCCAGGTAATGGATTAAACTTTGCTTGTGTATCGTATCTCTTTTGACAGTATACAGTGAAGTCGCGGTTAGGGCTGTCACAATTTTTTATTTTAGGAATCGATTAATCGTCACAAATAATCAATTAATCGTACTAGATGACCTCCTCCCTCTTTTTGAAGTCAATAAAAAATGAAGTTCATGTCAGTTGACTTACCTTCGGTAAACAACGAAAAAGTTCCTCTTTTAGATACACTCAAAGCTTTGATGTTCTGAACTTTTGAACCGTCAGTGTAATAATCAAGACCGGTCGGCAGTTGCGAAGTTTGCAACTGCCGACCGGTCTTGATTATTACACTGACGGTTCAAAAATTCAGAACATCATAGCTTTGATGAATGTTCCTGAAAGACAAATGCTTCCAACGGCTTCTCAGGGTTTAACATCAATGTTCGTAACTCTTTACCTTTAGAAACAAGAGTTTTTTCATCAAATTTTCTTTTAATTATTAAATGTCTAAAGCGAGATGCAATTTACCGATTATTCGACAACGAAAAATACTAATGAACTTCGCCATGACCGATCAACAATCGATTAGTCGTGACACTCCTAGTCGCGGTGGACTGGTTGTAATCTACACATGGGCAGTGATGTCCATGTACACATTTACCAGGTAATAAAATTATCACCAGTAACATTTTAATTAATGTAGCACTGGGTAGTACATGTACCTGGTGCGCCATTAATTAAATTTTTAATGATTATTCCTATAAATAATGTTTGGAAAGTGACCAGTCCACGGTGGCCGTACTGTATGTGTATGCTCCACTCTGCTATTGTTTTAATCATTCAGTACGTGGAGAGTGTATTGTCACTAAATCTCCCGCAGAGTGGAGATTCCACCCAAGGAATAATTGCAAATTTGTTGCAAAGCATAACCAGAACCAGCAAAGTTTCAGCCAATGGACCTCCGGGTTAAACCCGGAGGTCCATTGGCTGAAACATTGCTTGTGTTTTTTTGTCGATATGTACAAAATTTGAAAGTTATAGCTTGGGTGATAACTTCACCCTGCGGGTGATTTAGTTACAATCCACTATCCACGTACTGTATATGTTAACTGTATTTGTTATTTATTATATAAAACTCTATCACACTCTCGTAACAAAAAATAAAAAGAGTTTACATCTTGTACCATATAGTACAATCGTTTTTTAACATTGTTTTCCATTTGCACATCAGGGCTTATATTTCGACGAGAATACAGGCCTGGCATTCTGAAAAATGCAGGAGGGCAAAAAATCGCTCTCCTCAATCAGCTTAGGAGAGCAATTAGCTTTACACAGCATTTTAAGTATCCAGTAGAACAAACTCATTGAAACTGAAACCAACAGACTACATCAGTGATTTTATTAACTTTACTAAGGTAAAGCGAAATCTCTTAGACATCTAGATGTCTCACTCAACAACCGAACACACACTTGACAAGACCTGTGTGTGTACCCAGACCTGTTGTCCAAGAAAGTCATACGCCTACCACTACCACCTTCAACCCCCCCAAGGGGGGTTGAAGGTGGTAGTGGTAGGCGTATGACTTAATTGGACAACAGGTCTGCTTGAATCTACAGTCACATCCTGGTGCAAGTGCTTCAAGTGACAGGATAGTAGTAATGGTAGTATATTGTAGTGTCAATATTCCTTGAATAATTACCCCTCAAACAGTGATGTCAGTTGTTGAACTTGAAACTGACAGAAAAAAAAATATTGCTGTGACCCATTTTGCTTCAAATGATTGCAACTGTGTTTGGGTATGGTTGCAGCCATTACCTTTTACCACTAAACCACTTTCTAAATGAAATTACGTGATGTTATGTGACTTCGAAGTTAAATTACATTTTTGCTTTACAATAAAAATTTAATGTGACCATAATACATGTAATCTCAATCATCCCAGACCAAAATATTTAGGAGGGCAGTTTTTTGCTCTCCTTAATTCTTTCAGGAGGGCAGTAAGGAGAGCTAAAAAATCGCTCTCCTGAAATTGCCAAGCCTGAGAATACGAGAATCGATTTACGTAAAGATTCGCGCAACAAAACCAGCGAGAATCCATGTAGCTTCTGGGTGCAAAATTCGCGTGAAAAGAATTTAGTCAATTTAACCCTTTACCTAACGTAGCATGAGCAAATTAACCAATACAAGGCTCGCATAACCTGAAATATCCCGCCCCTTTATCAATAAAATTGTACAAATATGGCTGTCATTGGAACCTGCTCAATGAGCCGGTTCTAATGACATCCACATTTGTAAGGTTTTATCAGTAAATATTGTTTATTTTTTAAATTATTATCAAATTCAATTTATGTTTGAAAATTAAAAAGCTGTGTTGGGTAAAGAGTTAACATACAACAGGGCTTCATGGGATCCTGTAACACTAATGGCTGGTGGCTTCATGGGATCCTGTAACACTCATGGCTGGTGGCTTCATGGGATCCTGTAACACTCATGGCTGGTGGCTTCATGGGATCCTGTAACACTAATGGCTGGTGGCTTCATGGGATCCTGTAACACTAATGGCTGGTGGCTTCATGGGATCCTGTAACACTAATGGCTGGTGGCTTCATGGGATCCTGTAACACTAATGGCTGGTGGCTTCATGGGATCCTGTAACACTAATGGCTGGTGGCTTCATGGGATCCTGTAACACTAATGGCTGGTGGCTTCATGGGATCCTGTAACACTAATGGCTGGTGGCTTCATGGGATCCTGTAACACTAATGGCTGGTATGGATTCTCGCATCCATTTTCACGAGAATCCAAATGGATTCTCCCAAATTTAGATGAAATATAAGCCCTGCACATTATTTATGCTTTGTAAAATTCTGAGGAAAATTTTCTGTTCATCAATGAAAGGACATGGAAAGACTCGATATTGAACTGCGAATTACCCTCTCAATTTTATAAACTAAATTACGTGCAGATAGAAATTATGAAAGGAATATACAAGAAGGCTAATTTTGTGAGAAATGCTTTTAGCTTTTGGGTCCTGTTTCAAATTTATATAAAAAATCTCATTTTTGTAACGTTTTTTCAACTTTGTCTGCAATATCATTTTTTTTTAAATTTAGTGTCACAAGTGAGTTTTTTCACAGAGATAGCCAACTGACTGTTTGCATTGCATTTAGTTAACAAAAACAAAAAGTATTGCTGCAGCGACAGAGATAGAGAGACAAGTCTTGTATGTTCTTTATTTGTTAGGCCACCCAAAAATAGATCTGTTTCTCAGGCCATTATTAGTAAAATTGCATGCGGACGGGCATTTGTTTATTTTATTTTTTATTTTTGTAATTATTTCTTTGCCATCAAAAGTTCATCTTCTTGGTTTATATTTTAGTCCTCATAATCTATGGAATAGCATGGGTGGTGGTGTATTTCATCCCTTGAGAGCAAGAAGGCTTTGCAGTGCTAAAGCATTGTAAAGCCTTCTTGCACTCAGGGGACAAATTTATCAATTTTATCAATTTGGGTAAAATGTTGTGACATATACCGTTTAATTTGTATTTTTTTTTAAACGTTACATTGGTTATAAAAAGAGAGCATGTGGCAGCCAAAAGGACCATTCAGGAGGGCCTGAGAAACAGATTTTTAATTTTATCTAGGGCTGTCGCGATTATTCGATTAGTTGACTAACCGTCGACTATTGAAGTAGTCGACGTTTTTTATTTTTAGTCGATCGTCGTTCATTTTCAAGGTGGTACACGTCTACTACACGTCGGGGCTAAATTGCATTGTTTTGTGAGGTGAATGATCAATGAAGGTGAATAACTTTAAATATCTAACCATAGTTAACATTCATATCCGGAAGACTGTACGACTGTCACTGACTGTGTAAGAAAGAACACTCACAGTTACTCGAGAAGAATAGATTCTTCTGAATTTCTCCAGTCTTGTACACACGAATGCACCCATTGGAAAACCCAAAGCGCGGAAGTGACAAAATTATGACGAAAGTCAGAACGTCAGATCACTTCTCAAAGTTCGGAACTTCGGACTAAGATCCAATTTTAACAACTGACGAGGGAATGCATAGATCTCAATGTTCAAAATTTCGAGAAACTTATTGCAGAAAGGAAACATATGCAGGAACGTTCTTTGGTAAATTCATTTTAATTCATCGGCTTCAATCTAGTTCAAACTTGGACCCGCAGTCAGTAATATTATTTTTGGGGTTGGTACGTCCTACAGGACGTACCAACCCCAAAAATTATATTACGGACTGTGGGTCCAAGATTGGACTACATGTAGCTTCAGTCGGGACCGATTTGTTGTTCCCACAACCCCACTTCGTCTGAACACACTGGTGCCATTGTCATTTTCAGAGTTTTACGAACAGAAGAATGATTTGCTAAAAAATCATGGGAAGCGACTATTAATTGACTAACCGTTGATTACTGGTCACGATTAGTCGATTACAAAAAATGATAGTCGTGACAGCCCTAATTTTATCAGGCCTTATTATTGCAAGACAAGCTGCTACTGTTAGACAATGAGATTTCAGTTAACAAAGGTGCCACACATTGTTATGAAATGCTGTTTGCTATGTTTTTTGTACCTTTTTTATCAATCAAACTTCAGAAGTCACACATAAAGAAGAAGAAGTAAACATAAAGATATAACTATTAACCCTTTACCTAGTGCTGCACGATATTCAAAACTGAGTACCGGTATCGGTATTCAAAAAAATACCGCGGTATACTGGTATATCAAAAACTGTTCAGATATATGAACACAAGTAGCACAATCGAGACTCGAGGCATCACAGTCGGAACGAATTAGCATGCTTTGATGATACGGTTCGAAAAACCTTTACCCAACACAGACGATATCAAAATTTATTATTTTCAAAATTAGTTTACCAGATTTTCCCCAAAGATTTCAACAAAACTATATCATGTGACCCTCATTGAAACGAGCTCAACGAGCTCGTTCCAATGAGGGTCACATGATATAGTTTTGCTGAAATTTTTTAAAATCATTTTTTCAACTGCTGAATTTGTATATTACGAGCCGACGATTCCTTGAATAAAGGAATAATATTATTCATTTGGGGCTACGGTAATAAAAACTCAGGACATTAAATTGTGGGAAAATAAATAATGACGATAAACCGATATTTTTTTGTAATTACACCGGTATTCAATCGATATTGGTTTGAAGACCGGTATATATCGGTTTATCGATATACCATGCAGCCCTACCTTTACCCCAAGTAACAACCCAAACCGGTCAGAGATATTCACAAATTTCTCCATTAAATTTTTATTACTTTTTCATTTTTTGTCACAAAAACATAGCTTATGACCCCCTCATTGGAACGAGCTCAACGAGCCCGTTCCAATGAGAGGTCATAAGCTATGTTTTGATGGAGAAAATCAAAAAAAATAGTGCTTCAATAATTTTGTTTGCAAGTATCGTTTGCTTTTTGTGTTAGGTAAAGGGTTAAAATTACTACAGAAATAAACTCTGATTCAAGCTAATTACAAAACATTGATTATTGGCGATAAAGAGATAAAAAAAAAAAGAAGAAAAATTAACTGCTCAGCTGCTGCTCAGAAAGGATAAAAATCACCCTCAAATAGCAATTTCTTTTTTTATTAATTTCCCCTAAAATTACCCCTTTACATACCATGAAAAGCAGACGACACTTGCAAAAAAAATTATTGAATAACTAATTCTTTGTCTTATAAACATAGGTTATGACCCCTCATTGGAACGAGCTCGACTAGCTCGTTCCAACGAGGGGTCATAACCTATGTTTTTGAGACAAAAAATAATGAAAATGAATTGTCAATTTTTGAGAATAGCACTGGCTGGTTTTGGTGTTAGGTAAAGGGTTAACAACAAAAAAAGTTTTCACCTTGGGATTCGTCTTGTTGGGATCATCTTGTTGGGTTAATGTACCCATTCGTCATGTTGGAATTCATCTTGTTGGGATGACGGTGTGTAGATATTACAGTGAAATGACTCACAAATTGTTCACAGTAATTGTATATGCTTTAGCTTTTCACTATATCAGCTGGTGTAGTTTAGACGTATCTCACTTAATATCGCCTGAGGTCAGAAGGGCAAAATAAATACTGGGAATATGGAACATGTATATATATTTCTCCACCCCCCACCCCTTGTCACTTGAAATTCCTTCTTGCAGCGTACAAGTGGATAGGCCCTGATTGGTAGGAAAAGCCAACAATTTTCAGGCATTTATTTTGTAACAGTAACATGGGTACGCATTTGTTACTGGTGATAGTGGGCATTTGTGTTCTGTTCACACATTCTCTTTAGTTTTTTATCTTTTCTTTTATCCATGACAGTTTATAATTTTAGAATTGATAAGTAAGCTATGTATTCTTTTAAATTTTCAACAACCATATGATTTGTTCTCTTAGTTCAGTGTTGCTTTTGTTTGTTATTTTAGTGTTGGTGCTATTTTACTACCACTTAATCCCAATTACCCACATGGGGGCACGGGATGCTGTGTACTAAGTGTACTGCACGGCAATGGTGCACATGTCTTCAGCCAATGCTAACTCTCTTTGTACGGAGTTAGTATGTTGGGGAATCTGACATTTACTTGCCACTGCCTGGTGGTTCTCTCTGGATCTCTGTGCGTGTCACAGTAATTTTTTCGTTATATTATAAATATTTATATATAATTAACAGGAGTTTACTCTACAACCCATATGCAATTAACAGATCACATTTATACTGAAGATATGGTAAATGGTTTTGTGTTTGAAAATTATATTCGATTAACAGGGATATACAAATAAGAGATATCCAATTAAGTGGGCTCCACTGTACTATTGAAAATTGAAATCGTCGGTTCTTTATATGATGCCATTTTTCCCTTGGTTGAATAAGCATAAACTGGAAGGTGGAAGTGTGACCTTAGGAGAATAGATTCTCATACGTTTTTGCAATATTCCAAATAGGTTTCTACTTTTTTCAGTTTCCTCACTAGATATGAGTTTGATGTTAAATTATATCCACTGAGGAGACCGTAAAAAGTGTTCATTGAAGATTTTCAACACTAATTTATTTTTATAATTTTTATAACAGTCCATTTCAATTTGTTACAAAAAGATTTTCAACACAAATTTATTTTTATTCCTATCTGTCACATTTCAGGTATGTATGATATTGTTTATTCAGCAGTAAGCCTAATCTTTTCACAGGGGTCTTATAAAAACATCTCAATCTTTAATGAGTTAGCAATTGAAACCCAATTAAGAGCTTTTAATACTTTTAATTGTGTTAGTATAACACAATGGATTTTCCGATTCCAGAAAAGGTAAGAAGTTTTTGTCATGGTTTCAGTCTTCAAAGGGGGTCAATTATGGCATAAAAATATAAGTTGGTACCAGGTTACAGTGGTCTCTCAAGACAGGTGGTCTCTCAAGACAGGTGGTCTCCCATAGCAGGTCCATTATAGAGTAAAACCAATCGGTGCCTGGCAGATGTGGTCTCTCAAGACAGGTGGTCTCTCAAGACAGGTTTTACTGTACCACTAATATACATGTAACTAAGTGTCAAATTCTTTTCTAGGGAACAAAAACACTCCTTATTGTATATTGAATTTGAAATAAAAATGCTACACAATTTTCAGAAAATGCTGTACATGTACAGCATTTCGCTGTGTAAATATAAAAAGTATTTTGATCCCTGGTTCATTCTCACTGGATATCCTAAGTCTGAAAGAGTTACATATCATTTTGGCTCACTATTTTTTTTTTTTTAATTAGGGTTTAAAGACACATTAACAGCCAAGGTCATATCATGTCGATGACAGCTTTACGGGTGGAGGAAGCTGGAGTACCCGTAGAGAACCACCGAGCAACGACGAGCAGCTGTCAGCTCTCCAACATCGTAACTCTGAACTCTGCACCGTGGCACAGGCAGGGTTAGAAGACATGCGCACAGTCGACTTGCAATACGCCTTAGTACACAGCGTCATCGTGCCCCCATGTAGGCAATCGGGGTTAAGTGCCTTGCCCAAGGACACAACGCCGGAACGCGAATCAGTAGCTGAAATGGTCACACATCCAACTACTAACTGCGCTCGACGTTGCTTAACTTCGGTGATCTGATTTTGGCTCACTAACCTTCACAAGTGTATATTAGATGCTCAAAATGATGCCATATTAGTGTTATGATTATGTAAACCTTCAACCAATGCACACGTCAAAATTTATTATTTTAAATACAGTGGAGTCCATATAATTGGATATCTCTTAATTGTATATCCCAGTTAATTGAATATAATTTCCCAACACAAAACCATTTACCATACCTCCAGTACATATTTTACCTGTTATTTGAATATAGGTTATAGAGTAAACTCCTGTTAATTGAATAAAAAATATTGTAACCTGTCGAGAAATTACCCTAACTATCCCCAGTTTTCCTTTGTTTTTTGACCTACTTGGCCCCAGTACATCCATTACAGGCATTTAATCTATTATATCTTGTTTGACAGAGCTCATAGAGCTCTGTCAAACAAGATATAATAGAATAAATGCTAAGTTTATCTCTAGAATACAGGAATGTGACACAATTCCTGTTAATTGAATACTCCTGTTAATTGAATAATTTTCATTGGCAAAGTGGCTATTCAATAAACAGGGTTCCACTGTATTATTATTTTTTCAAATTAAAAAAGAAATTGACAAAACCATATCATGTGACGCCTCATTGGAATGAGCTCATTTCAATGAGGGTTATATGATATGGTTGTGTTGGATTTTTTTTTTAAATAATTTTTTTTCACCATCTCACTTTGATTATTACATGGGTGGATGCGGCTAATTCGTTAGGTAAAGGGGTCAAATAGCCCAGAATATCTTGTGTGTTCATTTACTTTTTTTCTCATCTTGATCTCTTCTAGAATGGGAACAAAAATTTTTTCTATCTTTGGTGGTGAAATGCTGTTATGTAGAGGTTAAAATAGTGAACCAAGATACATCCTTGCAGACCATTCAAATTAGTGGTCAGGTCCATCAAGCGGTTGTGGTTTTCTAATTATGTGTTGATAAAATGTCTCCTTCGTGACAATCAAGAATCAAATTGACCTGTTGCGGTAATTGAGTAAGTTTCATTATAACTTGGTAGGAAGACTCATTTGGAATGATTTTACTCTAACTTGATAACTTTGGTTGACGTATGTTAACCCTTAAAATGCTGAATTGTACCGTAATACAAGGTTTCAGCACAACTTATGTTGTGACAGGCACCTTAAAGGCAGGCCTGAAAATAAGCAGTCTGACATTTGCAAAATGAAGTCCCCAGAGGGTAAATTTGATGATGCTATCCCATGCAATTTATTCTCTGGGTACCTCATTCCATTTAGTTTTTAGAACCTGATTCAGCTAGAGGTACACAGAGGGTAAATTTAGTGATAGCATCACTAAAATTCACCCTCTGGGGACCTCATTTTGCAGATGACAGCCGGCTTATTTTCTGGTTTGCTTAAGGGTTAACTGTGAGAGCCGCATCAACCCACAGTCTACACCTCAAATCATTCTAATTGAAAACTTAGCATTTCGGGAACAGAAATTAACATATTCTCAGTTATCACAATTCTTGTCTTCTTTCATAATCCCCTCATAAACATTGAACATTATCCTTTTCATCAAACTCCACACACAGACAAGTTACGCTACAGTGTCATTGACACTTTCATCTAGTTGAGCCGTAAGCATATAAAGATGACATACCCACTAGGCTGGCAGTACATCAAATTACTCTCTGTGTACTCTAAATCATAGCCGTACGAGCCGGGGTGGGGTGGGGGGGGGGGGGTGATTCGGGGGAAACCAGCTTTAGAAATCCAGGCAAGGAAAGAGAGAGTGGGAGAGAGAGAGGGTTGGGGTGCAGGACGAAACGAAACAAAACATTAAAAAAAATAAAAGATAATCATTAGCAGTGACAGCAGATTCCTGTTTCCTGAATGTTATTACGCCAGAAATCTTTGAAAAGCGCCCTAATTAGCTCATCTATAGCGGCCCTCCTTAATAACTATTTTGCGTTTAGTTTTGTGCTTTCGTCATTGGGATAAGGTCACGGCCTTGTCTCGTTGAACGCCCGAAACGCAACAAGCCCATGATTTTTGCGAAATCTGCAAAAGAAAAATAGCAGCGAATCTCTCACATATCCTCACATACTGAGCTTTTAATATCTTAGGTGCCCGGAAAGCAGAAAACGGTATTTCTTTTAGCTCCCGGCACACCGATGTCAAAACATCAACATTTAGAGTTATCCCCCTTGCTTTGCGTAGATCTCAACAATAAATATTTTTGCATGACAGAGCTCTTTGAGCTTGTCAAGAACAATATAAATTGTTGTTTACACTGTGTAAGGGGGGGATAACCGTGGACTGAAATACAGGATGCATTGACATTAGAGTAGAGGGAATTAAGTTCATTTCTTGGTAATGCATGATGCATTGACATTAGAGTAGAGGGAATTAAGTTCATTTCTTGGTAATGCATACCACATTTTAATTAAACATCTTGGACACTATCATGTATATTTGTATTCCATCCATGCAGGACTTCAGGCAAATCAAAACGTTTGCCCCCCTATATCACAAAAGCCCTGTACGCCCATGCTGTAAATGTCTGTCCTAAAATTGAGCATGACATCAATATCACTTGACAAAGAAGACTTACAGTTAATCCTGCATCTGTATAAAGATATGTTATTATGTATGTATGTATATACATACATGTATTTGTATATTTTGTTACTAACATTTTGATGTGATGCACTGTATTCTTCATATGAAGAAATATTTATTCTTTGTGCTATTTATTGTTACATATATATGTACCTGGCCCAGTTGATTATGTTTGTGTAGGTCTTGATTTTCTTTCACTTTCAGTTCACTGTCAAAGTGCAGTACATGGAGTTTAGTGACCAGCCTAGAGGGCAAACTGGGTGATATCTTCACTTTGGCACTGCTCGCTTCCCCTTTTTTCTAAGTTTGTGGTGAAATCAAAGTCGTCTTGTGATTTTGAGAAGCTGCCATAAGAAAAATGGTTTATCTTGTTATTTCAATGCAACCCTTGTATCTAATATTGACAAAATAAAAATATACTCTAACTTATGTTTGTTTTTAACTCTTAACCTGCTGAGTATTTTCATGATATTTTTTCATTAAATCTAGTCATGGCTGCTATGAAGCAGCCATGACTGGATTTGATGAAAAATTAATCTTCGTATAACACAAGAAATCATTGGCGAAAAATGCCGTTCAATTTATAAGGGACAAATATGTGTTTATTTATTATTTTTTTATTTATTGGTGTTTAAGGTCACATTTTTGCACAATGGCTAATCATGACCATGACAGTTTTACGGGTGGAGGAAGCTGGAGTACCCGGAGAGAACCACCGAGCAATGGCAAGCAACTGTCAGCTCCCCAACATACTAACTGTACACAAGCAGAGTTAGCATTGGTTGAAGACAAGTGCACCATCGACGTGCAGTACACCTTAGTACACGACACCACCGTGCCCCCACATGGGCAATGGGGGTGAAGTGTCTTGCCCAAGGACACAACGTGGTTGCCGCAGGTGGGATTCGAACTGAGGACCTCTCGGCTTGCAGCCTGCACCTCTACCTACTGAGTCACCGCGCCCCCAAATATGTGTTTAAATGTGCCCAAATTATATTGATTTCAATGACAAGAGAAATCCTGTGCTGGGCAGGAATATCTGCCAGCTGCATGCAAAGATTTAAAAGAACAAATTATAAATGTGAAGAAATAAAACTGAAAAAACATAATTCTGTGAAAAAGGAACCTCTGCAGTCAGAATTAGGAGAGATGTCGAGTCTAATCACCAAAATATGCACAACAATTATATTATTATCCTTCAAAACCATGGTAAGAGCTTAGTGACTCCTCAAAAACTAAGAAAATGTTGATTTTTGTTAGAAAGTAGCTTTTCTTGTCAATTTTTCTTTCTTGACAAAGCTCCAAATCTCACTTATAGAACAAGGCATTCAGGCAGATCCCACCAGTGGCAGATCGATGGTCTGAAATCGGGGGGACCATGCTAATGAAGAGGCAGGGATGGAATCTCAGGATAAATGGTTGTACTGAGGGCAGGAAATTCATTTCAAATTTGGGGGTGGGAGGAGCAAGTGGGATTTAGGGGGTGGAGTGGGGAGTAGAGGCTGGACTCCTTAGGCACCCCATGATTCTCTCGACCACTGTATCCCACTAACTTGAGATTTTTAGTCATTGGCAGGTCTATTGTCAAATTTTGAAATATTAATTTAACTATTTTGATACTTTTGTACGTCTTATTATGTACAAAATCAAACAGCGTGTTTATATTTTTGTATGTCTTATTACGTACGAAATCAAACAGCGCATTGATACTTTTGTACGTCTTATGACTTTGTGTTCATTTGTTTTGTTATTATTTTTTGATTTTTAAAATTTTAATCTCAGTTCCTATTTTCTCCTGAATAGTGCTTAGTGACAACCGTTGAGCCAAATGTTATCGCAGTTTAAAATACTAATATAATCCTGCTGTCAAGACTTCTTAACTGGTTGAGTGCTAGAAGCCACTATCAGGGCTTTCCAAAAATGAGGATACCAGAGCAAAAGCTTACACTTCCTTTGCTTATACAGTAGAACCTGTCTTGAGAGACCGCCCTTTGAGCCACACAAAAGTGGTCTCTCAAGACAGGTGGTCTTTCATAACAGGTTTCAGGTTTTCTCAAGTCAGTGAATAACCAACCACAAAATTTAGAAATGGGAGAAGAATGGATTTTTGTAATTACTTTGTAGTTGTTCTTTTTTATGAAGTTTTTGTAACAAATTGAAATGGACTGTTATAAAAATTATAAAAATAAATTAGTGTTGAAAATCTTCATTGAAGATTTTCAACACTAATTTATTTTTATAATTTTTATAACAGTCCATTTCAATTTGTTACAAAAAGATTTTCAACACAAATTTATTTTTATTCCTGTCACATTTCAGGTATGTATGAAATTGTTTATTCAGCAATAAGCCTAATCTTTTCACAGGGGTCTTATAAAAACATCTCAATCTTTAATGAGTTACCAATTGAAACCCAATTAAGAGCTTTTAATACTTAGGTTTTACTGTACTTCATATTCAATCAAACATAAAAAATATTTTGTTTATATCCATTTGTTTTATTGCAATCATTGGAGAATTCCTATGGGCACTCTCCAATAATTTGCAATAAAACAAATTTTGAATAACAAATTCAGATCACCAAAAATAATTTAGATCTCAACCAGATAATCACTGATGTGAAAAATGTTTTGTTATTTGAACTTTCCGACATTTGACATCGCAAAAATTCTTCCATGAGAACTCAACCAATCAGGCTGCATTTATTTTGGCAATGTTTTTACAGGCAGCCAACTAATGATGCAGAAACACTGCTGGGTACATGTATATTTGTAATTTATGGAAAAATAATGTGATACTTTAAGGGTTAAAGTTCACCACCCCCTGACAAAACCCTTCTCCGACAAAATCCTCTTCCTACACATCGGCTGACTTGCACTTTGGAAAATGCCAGCACATTTTCAGTTAATGGACAACTGATTTGAAAAAAAGTTGGTCCTAAGTTATGTTTTACAGATTAATAAAATTTTTAAAAAGTTTTGCTTTAATTCTGCACATTAATATCTTCAAAGGTTTTCCTATCATGCAAGTAGGAGGAAATAAACCATATCAATCTTGTTTGACAGAGCTCAATGGGCTCTGTCAAACAGAACTGCAGGGTTCCCACAGGGCCCTGCATTCAAGGATGAGCTTTGAATTTGACTAATGGTCATTTAAGGCCTTAAAAACCAGGAAAATGGGCCAGGAGGCCTTAACCCTTTACCCAACGAATCGCCCGCATCCACCCTCATAATCTGGAAATTGAGCAGTTGAAAAAATTCAATTTTTCAAAATATTTCAACAAAACCAAATTGTGTGACCCCCTCATTGGAACAAGCTCATTGAGCTCATTCCGATGAGGTGTCACGTGATATGGTTTTGTTGAAATTTTTTGAAAAATTGTAAAAAATGATATTTAAATAATAAATTTTGATATCATGTGCGTTGGGTAAAGGGTTAAAAAGCCTTGAATATTCATGAAATGAACAAGCTGCCAAATGATTATAACCATAGTTTTATATGCCAGAATTTGTGAAGATGTAGTACCAATTAGGATCCTCCAGTCATCACCCCCCTCTTCCCACTTCCCTTGCAGGGGAGGGGGTGATGACTGGGGGGTCCTAGTTAGAATAAATGGAGGTGAGGCCTTGAAAAGCCTTGAATTTGAGTATTGTAGGGCCTTGAAAAATGCTGCAAAATGAATAGAAACATCTGGAATATTCTTGAATTTTATCAGTCCTTGCCTGCAGGAACCTTGAATAGAATTGGTTAAATTTCTAGTTACACAACTGGAAAAATGCTCGGAATTGTTAAGCACCTAGTCGCATTGTGAAACTAGTGGTAGCCGCCAAGGGTGGCAAATCGCCCCCGCCCCCGCCCCCCCCCCCCCCCCGATACAGTAACCTTGGTAATATATTACATTAAATTAACACAGCCACTGTTGGTATTATTTACTGAAATAATACAGATAAGATTACCTGTATTTGATGACATATGAATTTGGTTTCAAACAGGACTGTTAAGCACCTAGTCACATTGTGGAGCTAGTGGTAGCTGCCAAAGGTGGCAAATCCCCCCCCCCCCCCAATACAGTAACCTTTGTAATATATTACATGGAAGTTAACACAGCCACTGTTGGTATTATTTACTGAAATAATGCAGATATAAGATTACCTGTATTTGATGACATGACGATTTGGTTTCAAACAGGACCGATAAAATTTCAAGTTCAAGGTCACTGACCTTGACCTTTGGCACAGTGACCTAAAAATATGTAGAGTTCTTCTTCTTATCATGCTCAACCCACATGCCATAATTTTAATTATTAAGAGAGCCAAAACCAGCTCCGATCGATAAAATTTCAACATCACTGTGACCTTGACCTGTGGCATAAAAAACCGAAAAAAATAAATAGGGTGCTTCCTTTCATCATGCTGAACCATATGCCAAGTTTAGAAATGATCGGGCAGGCCAAATTTAATTAGAGAAAGCAACTCTGGTAAATGTTTAAGATCAAGGTCACTGTTACCTTGACCTTTGGCACAATGACCTCAAAATAAATAGGGTTCTTCCTTTCATCATGCCTCACTCACGTGCCAAGTTTGGATTCAGTCGTCCAAGCGGAAACCAACACTGATGAAAATTAAAGTTCAAGGTAACTGCGACCTTGATCTTTGTCACAAGGATCCCAAAATAAATAGGGTTCTTCCTCTCATCATGCCTAACCCACATGCCAAGTTTGGTTTCATTCAGCCAGGCAGAATTTTAGTTCGAGAGCGGAAACCAACTCCGTCTATAGACAGACGGACAGCACCACAGCAATATCCCCTAGAAATTTAAATTTTTGGGGGATAAAAAATTGGTCACTTAAAAATTTGATATTTTCCAAATCACTGTGTAGAGGGTTAAATATATGTTTTGGAACCATAATGAAAAACTAGCACACAATATAATTGTTTATGTATAAATCGGTGAATAATTTTAATAAGTTATATATTTATTGGTGTTTTATGGTCACAAACTTATGCACAATGGCAAATCGTGACCGTGACAGTTTTACGGGTGGAGGAAGCCAGAGTACCTGGAGAGAACCACCGAGCAACGACGGGCAGTTGTCAGCTCTCCAACATCGTAACTCTGAACCGCGGCACAGGCAGGGTTAGATTGGTTGAAGACATGCACACCATGGACATGCAGTACGCCTTAGTACACAGTGTCATCGTGCCCCCATGTAGGTAATCGGGGTTAAGTGCCTTGCCCATGGACACAATGCGGGAGCGCGAATCAGTCGCTGAAATGGTCACCCATCCAACTACTAACTGCGCTCGACGTTGCTTAACTTCGGTGATCTGACGAGAACTGGTTACCGTGATGCCACCGTGCCTCTTTTAAAAATTACTTTTCTTCATTTAAAGGGCTTGTCATATTGGTCACTTATTGAAAGGGATTTTGTCGGATTAGATTTTGTCTTTGTAGGAGGGGAGGTTGGAGGGAAATATTGTGAAGAAAATCCACTGTTTAGGGTCCTGAAAGGGCTTTATTAATTTGTACAAGTTTGTTGTTTTTTTCCACAAAGTGTTGTGTAAAACTATATAATAATGTAAGCATTGTTGTATATATGTATATACATATTCATATTAACTATAAACAGATTTTTCTGTATTTTTACATTTTAGTAGTGAAATTTGTTCATCTTTCTATTAATGTTCTTAGGTTTTGTTTTTTATTGATAAATTGTTTATAATAAGCTTACCTTTTCAGTACTTTATTGATATTCCCTATCCGTAATAACGGAGTGCCATGGTAATAAACTATATTGCCGATAGCTTACCTTTTCAGTACTTTATTGATATTCCCTAACCCTAATAACGGAGTGCCATGGTAATAAACTATATTGCCGATAGCTTACCTTTTCAGTACTTTATTGATATTCCCTATCCCTAATAACAGAGTGCCATGGTAATAAACTATATTGCCGATAGCTTACCTTTTCAGTACTTTATTGATATTCCCTATCCCTAATAACGGAGTGACTATATTGCCGATAGCTTACCTTTTCAGTACCTTTTTGATATTCCTTATCCCTAATAACGGAGTGCCATGGTAATAAACTATATTGCCGATAGCTTACCTTTTCAGTACTATGTTAATATTCCCTATCCCTAATAACGGAGTGACATGGTAATAAACTATATTGCCGATAGCTTACCTTTTCAGTACTTTATTGATATTCCCTATCCCTAATAACGGAGTGACATGGTAATAAACTATATTCCCGATAGCTTACCTTTTCAGTACTTTATTGATATTCCCTATCCCTAATAACGGAGTGCCATGGTAATAAACTATATTGCCGATAGCTTACCTTTTCAGTACTTTATTGATATTCCCTATCCCTAATAACGGAGTGCCATGGTAATAAACTATATTGCCGATAGCTTACCTTTTCAGTACTATGTTAATATTCCCTATCCCTAATAACAGAGTGACATGGTAATAAACTATATTGCCGATAGCTTACCTTTTCAGTACTTTATTGATATTCCCTATCCCTAATAACGGAGTGCCATGGTAATAAACTATATTGCCGATAGCTTACCTTTTCAGTACTATGTTAATATTCCCTATCCCTAATAACGGAGTGACATGGTAATAAACTATATTGCCGATAGCTTACCTTTTCAGTACTTTATTGATATTCCCTATCCCTAATAACGGAGTGCCATGGTAATAAACTATATTCCCGATAGCTTACCTTTTCAGTACTTTATTGATATTCCCTATCCCTAATAACGGAGTGCCATGGTAATAAACTATATTGCCGATAGCTTACCTTTTCAGTACTTTATTGATATTCCCTATCCCTAATAACGGAGTGCCATGGTAATAAACTATATTGCCGATAGCTTACCTTTTCAGTACTATGTTAATATTCCCTATCCCTAATAACGGAGTGACATGGTAATAAACTATATTGCCGATAGCTTACCTTTTCAGTACTTTATTGATATTCCCTATCCCTAATAACGGAGTGCCATGGTAATAAACTATATTGCCGATAGCTTACCTTTTCAGTACTATGTTAATATTCCCTATCCCTAATAACGGAGTGCCATGGTAATAAACTATATTGCCGATAGCTTACCTTTTCAGTACTTTATTGATATTCCCTATCCCTAATAACGGAGTGCCATGGTAATAAACTATATTGCCGATAGCTTACCTTTTCAGTACTATGTTAATATTCCCTATCCCTAATAACGGAGTGACATGGTAATAAACTATATTGCCGATAGCTTACCTTTTCAGTACTTTATTGATATTCCCTATCCCTAATAACGGAGTGCCATGGTAATAAACTATATTGCCGATAGCTTACCTTTTCAGTACTATGTTAATATTCCCTATCCCTAATAACGGCTTTAGGACCCTTTTCAGTACTATGTTAATATTCCCTATCCCTAATAACGGAGTGACATGGTAATAAACTATATTGCCGATAGCTTACCTTTTCAATACTATGTTAATATTCCCTATCCCTAATAACGGAGTGCCATGGTAATAAACTATATTGCCGATAGCTACCTTTTCAGTACTATGTTAATATTCCCTATCCCTAATAACGGAGTGACATGGTAATAAACTATATTGCCGATAGCTTACCTTTTCAGTACTTTATTGATATTCCCTATCCCTAATAACGGAGTGCCATGGTAATAAACTATATTGCCGATAGCTTACCTTTTCAGTACTTTATTGATATTCCCTATCCCTAATAACGGAGTGCCATGGTAATAAACTATATTGCCGATAGCTTACCTTTTCAGTACTTTATTGATATTCCCTATCCCTAATAACGGAGTGCCATGGTAATAAACTATATTGCCGATAGCTTACCTTTTCAGTACTTTATTGATATTCCCAATCCCTAATGACGGAGTGCCATGGTAATAAACTATATTGCCGATAGCTTACCTTTTCAGTACTTTATTGATATTCCCTATCCCTAATAACGGAGTGCCATGGTAATAAACTATATTGCCGATAGCTTACCTTTTCAGTACTTAATTGATATTCCCTATCCCTAATAACGGAGTGCCATGGTAATAAACTATATTGCCGATAGCTTACCTTTTCAGTACTATGTTAATATTCCCTATCCCTAATAACGGAGTGACATGGTAATAAACTATATTGCCGATAGCTTACCTTTTCAGTACTTTATTGATATTCCCTATCCCTAATAACGGAGTGCCATGGTAATAAACTATATTGCCGATAGCTTACCTTTTCAGTACTATGTTAATATTCCCTATCCCTAATAACGGAGTGACATGGTAATAAACTATATTGCCAATAGCTTACCTTTTCAGTACTTTATTGATATTCCCTATCCCTAATAACGGAGTGCCATGGTAATAAACTATATTGCCGATAGCTTACCTTTTCAGTACTATGTTAATATTCCCTATCCCTAATAACGGAGTGACATGGTAATAAACTATATTGCCGATAGCTTACCTTTTCAGTACTTTATTGATATTCCCTATCCCTAATAACGGAGTGCCATGGTAATAAACTATATTGCCGATAGCTTACCTTTTCAGTACTATGTTAATATTCCCTATCCCTAATAACGGAGTGACATGGTAATAAACTATATTGCCGATAGCTTACCTTTTCAGTACTTTATTGATATTCCCTATCCCTAATAACGGAGTGCCATGGTAATAAACTATATTGCCGATAGCTTACCTTTTCAGTACTATGTTAATATTCCCTATCCCTATTAACGGAGTGACATGGTAATAAACTATATTGCCGATAGCTTACCTTTTCAGTACTATGTTAATATTCCCTATCCCTAATAACGGAGTGACATGGTAATAAACTATATTGCCGATAGCTTACCTTTTCAGTACTTTATTGATATTCCCTATCCCTAATAACGGAGTGCCATGGTAATAAACTATATTGCCGATAGCTTACCTTTTCAGTACTATGTTAATATTCCCTATCCCTAATAACGGAGTGACATGGTAATAAACTATATTGCCGATAGCTTACCTTTTCAGTACTTTATTGATATTCCCTATCCCTAATAACGGAGTGCCATGGTAATAAACTATATTCCCGATAGCTTACCTTTTCAGTACTTTATTGATATTCCCTATCCCTAATAACGGAGTGTCATGGTAATAAACTATATTGCCGATAGCTTACCTTTTCAGTACTTTATTGATATTCCCTATCCCTAATAACGGAGTGCCATGGTAATAAACTATATTGCCGATAGCTTACCTTTTCAGTACTTTATTGATATTCCCTATCCCTAATAATGGAGTGCCATGGTAATAAACTATATTGCCGATAGCTTACCTTTTCAGTACTATGTTAATATTCCCTATCCCCAATAACGGAGTGACATGGTAATGAACTATATTGCCGATAGCTTACCTTTTCAATACTATGTTAATATTCCCTATCCCTAATAACGGAGTGCCATGGTAATAAACTATATTGCCGATAGCTACCTTTTCAGTACTATGTTAATATTCCCCATCCCTAATAACGGAGTGACATGGTAATAAACTATATTGCCGATAGCTTACCTTTTCAGTACAATGTTAACCCTTTACCCCAACGCAGACGATATCAAAATTTATTATTTTAAATACATTTTTAAAAAAATTTTCAAACATTTTCAACAAAACCGTATCATGTGACCCCTCATTGGAACGAGCTCAATGAGCTCGTTCCAATGAGAGGTCACATGATATAGGTTTGTTGAAATATTTTGAAAAATTTAATTATTTCAACTGCTCAATTTGCATATTACGCGGGCGGATGTGGGCGATTCGTTAGGTAAAGGGTTAATATTCCCTATCCCTTATAACGGAGTGCCATGGTAATAAACTATATTGCTAATAGCTTACCTTTTCAGTACTTTGTTAACCCTTTACCTAACATGAAAAGCAGACGACACTTGTCAAAAAAATTCTTGAATAACTAATTTGTTTTTCATTTTTTGCCTCAAAAACATAGGTTATGACCCCTCATTGGAACAAGCTCGACGAGCTCATTCCAATGAGGGGTCATAACCTATGTTTTTGAGACAAAAAATGAAAAAATAATGTAAATTAATTGGCGATTTTTTGAGAATGGTGCTGGCCGGTTTTGGCCGTTACGTTGGATGAAAGGTTAATATTCCATATCCCTAATAACGGAGTGCCATGGGTCAGTGGTTGTGGCATTGGACTTCAAACATCAAGTTTATGGTTTGATCCCTGTCTGGGGTAACTGAATTGTGTCCTTGGTCAAGGCATTTAATCCAGATTGCTCACGTGGGGGCATGGTAGTGCTATGTACTTGGGCATACTGCATGTCAGTGATGTAATTCTCTCAAACCAATGCTGACCTTGCTTTGCAGAGCTAGTGTGTTGGGGAGTCTGACAGTTGCTCACCATTCCTCGGTGGTTCTCTCCAGCTTCCTTCACCCATAAAACTGTCTGACATGATGTGACCCTGGATGTCAAAAGTGTTATTAAACCCCAATATATAAATATCCTGAATTGACTAATTAAGGGTCATAAGGCCACTCAGTATGGCTGAACTGCACCAGTTTTTGAACCCATTCAAGATTGTTAAAGCCTAACAAGCTAAAAAACAGCAAAAATTAAGGGCCACAACTCCGCTCAGTATGGACAACCCGTACCAGTTTTTCAATGCATTCAAAGACATTGTTAAGAACATCTCACATGCCAAATATTGACCAAATCCACTGATTTTTAGCTAAACTTCACAAAGTCAAGATAAGCTATTGCCATCACGTGTGTTAGTCTGTTCACATTTTCCTTTAGCACAGACTACACCCTGCAGTTCTTGTCTGATCGTCACGAAATTTTATATGCAGGCTTGGGGTCATGTCAAGATGAGAACATCCCCTTTTGGTCACAATCGGTCAACCGGTATGGCTGCCTGAGCCCAAAACCTGAAAACCATTAGCACAGTCTACAGGTTGTATTTATGAAGGGATTTCATTGTAACTTGGTCGGATGCCTCTGTATAATGCCTAGATGAGAACATCCCCTTTTGGTCATGATCTGTCAACCGTGATGGCTGCCCAAGCCCGAAACCCAAATTTTTTTAGCACAGTCTGCAGGTCATATTTAATATGGGGAGATTTCATTGTAACTTGGTAGGACGACTCCGGATGATGTCTAGATGAGAACTTCCCCATTTGGTCGCGATCTGTCAACCGTGTCGACTGCCCAAGCCCAAAACCCAAACACCTTTAGCACAGTCTGCAGGTCATATTTATGGAGGGATTTCATTGTAACTTGGTAGGTTGACTTCATATAATGTCTAGATGAGAACGTCCCCATTTGGACGTGATTGGGCAACTATGACAGCTACAGGAGCTTGAAGCCCGAAAACCTTTAGCACAGTCTACAGGTCATATTTATGAAGGGATTTCATTGCAACTTGGTAGGATGACTCCAAATAATGTCGAGATGAGAACGTCCCCTTTTGGTCGCGATCATTCAGCCTTTGCCCAAGCCCAAAAACCTTTAGCATAGTCCATAGGTCATATTTATGTAAGGATTTCATTGTAACTTGTTAGGTTGACTCGATATAATGCCTAGATGATGACATCTCCTTTTCGTCATGATTGGTCAACTGTGACAGCTACAGGTGCCCGAAGCCTGAAAACCTTGAGCACAGTCTACAGGTCATATTTATGAAAGGATTTCATTGTAACTTCGTAGGATCATGCCAGATGATGCCCAGATGAGAATTCCCCTTTTGGTTGCGATCATTCAACGATGATGGCTGCCCAAGCCTGAAGCCCGAAAACCTTTAGCACAGTTTACAGGCGATATTTATGAAGGGATTTCATTGTAACTTGGTAGGTTGACTTCATAAAATGTCTAGATAAGAACGTCCCCCTTTGGACACAATTGGGCAACTGTGATGGCTACAGGGGCCCGAAGCCCGAAAACCTTAAGCACATTCTACAGGTCATATTTGTGAAGGGATTTCATAGTAGCTTGGTAGGATGACTCCAAAAAGTGTCTAAGTGAGAACGTCCCCTTTGGTCGTGATCATTCAGCCTTTATGGCTGCCCGAGCCCCAAAACCTTTAGCATAGTCTATATGTCGTATTTATGGAAGAATTTCATTGTAACTTGTTAGGTTGACTCGATATAATAACTAGATGACATCCCCTTTTGGTTGTGATTGGTCAACTGTGACGGCTACAGGGGCCCGAAGCCCGAAAACCTTGAGCACAGTCAACAGGTCATATTTATGAAGGGATTTCATTGTAACTTCATAGGATCCCTCCAGATGATGCCCAGATGAGAATGTCCCCTTTTGGTTGCAACCATTCAACCATGATGGCTGCCCGAGCCCAAAAAACTTTAGCACAGACTACGGGTCATATTTATAAAGGGATTTCATAGTAACTTCATAGGATCACTCCAAATGATGCCCAGATGAGAATGTCCCCTTTTGCTTGCGATCATTCAACCTTGATGGCTGCCCGAGCCCAAAAACCTTTAGCACAGTCTACAGGTCATATTTATGAAGGGATTTCATTGGAACTTGGTAGGTTGACTTCATATAATGTCTAGATGAGAACATCCCCTTTTGGACGCAATTGGGAAACTAGCAGCACAGTCCACAGGCCATATTTATGAAGGGATTTCAATGTAACTTGATAGGAAGACTCGTTTTGGAATAATTTCACTGTAACTTGGTAGGTTTCGTTGATCTACGTTAACTGTGAGGGCATATTAACCCACCCCTCAGGTCTTTAATACACCTCATATTATTTTTATCAAAAACATAGCATATAGGGAACAGAAATGAACATATTCCCAATTATCACAATTCTTGTCTTATTTCATAATCCTTTTATAAACATTGAACATTGTCCTTTTCATCAAACACAACACACAAGTTAAGCTGCAGAGTCACTGACACTTTCATTGTACAAGTTATTGCACTACTGAGGTGAAAACAGGCAAAAATGAACTAATTAAGGGCCAGCCATAACTCCACTGAGTATGGCCGAAACTTACAAGTTTTCAAACTCATTCAAGACATTGTTAAGAAAGTCTCACATAAAAAATATTCACCAAATCCATTGATATTTGTTCACGCTATCGCACAAATGAGAAAGGTTACACCCCAAAACCTGCCCACCCAATTTAATTGAAATACTGGTCAATTGTTCCTGATTTTATTCATTTATTTATTTATTTACTGGTGCTAGTAGAGCTGGGTATTGGGGTAGGGGGGGGGGGGGTGGGGTCATGTTTGGTTCCAGTTTTTGTGGTAAATCAGAAAACAGAACCATAAGACCCAGCAAAAGTCGGTATTTATTTAATGGTGTTCATGGTCACATATTTCTGCACAATGGCTTATCATTACCAATGCATGGAGATAAAGCCAAGTTTGGTCAATCATTTATTCAAAGGTTGCCCATTTTAGAAGACTTCCACCCCAAGCATTGGTGACTGGGTCCTATTTTACCAGTAAATCCGAGCTTGCTTCACTTCCCGGGTTTCTCACGCGAAAAAAAAACTGCTGTTTGTGCATAAACTGATCAAACTATCTTACTGGGTGGGAAGTGAATAGATGGTCCCCTAAAGCAACTCATTCCCAAGAACCCCCTACAAGTGATCAAACGGAAGTTAGGTTGATAGGGCTTTTTATGTTTTTTTCCAAGTTCAGGAGAGAATGAATTGTTATTAAGGCCCTACCAACTTTTGGCGGAAGCCCTCTAGTAATCACTCTCCATCTGTCCATCAGCCCATTCATATGTTGTATGATAACTCAAGTTTCCTTTGACTAATTCTCATAATATTCATACACAGTATTGAAATTGATCAAATGAAGCTCCCTCTTGTTTTTGACGGTTTTCCATTTTTTGTTTACTGTGTTATGGGACTTGAATCTTCAAACAATTGGCAATTTAGACAGTATATTCCTATGTCGTACGGTAACTCAAGTTTCCTTTGACCAATTCTCATACTTAAACGCAATATTGAAATTGAAATTGATCAAATTGATCCCTTTCGTTTTGATGGTTTTCTGTTTTTTTTCTTTCCAGAGTTATGGGACTTGAATCTTCAAATGAAAGTGTCTGTGACACTGTAGCCTAACTTGACTGTGGGTAGTGCTTGATGAAAAGGATACTGTTCAATGTTTATGAAAGGATTATGAAATAAGACAAGAATTGTGATAACTGAGAATATATTAATTTCTGTATTCTATATGCTATGTTTTCAATAAGAATAATTTGAGGTGTAAAGATGTACTAAAGAATTGAGGCCTGGTTTGATGTGGCCATCACAGTTAGTGTATGTCACTCAAAGTTGCCAAGTTACAGTAAAATCATTCCAAAGTGAGTCATCCTACCAAGTTGTAATGAAATACCTTCATAAATATGACTCCTCAACTTTACTAAAGAAATCTAGGTCACATGCCCATCTGGCAGTCATGGTTGACCGATTGTGACCAAAATTGCACAGTCTCATCTGGATATCATACTGAGTCATCGTAAAGTTACAATGAAATCCCTTCATAAATAGGACTTGAAGACTTTGCTAAACGAATCTAGGTCAAGTGCCAGTCCAGTGGTCACAGTTGACCGATTGTGACCAAAATAGAACATCTTAATATCATATAGAGTTATCCTACCAAGTTAACAATGAAATCCCTTCATAAAAACAGCCTAAGACAGTGTTAAAGGAATCTAGGTCACATGACCAGGCAGCAGGAGTGGCTGCCCGATCGTGACCAAAATAGGACAGTCTCATCTGGACATCATACCGATTTATCCTTCCAAGTTACAATGAAATCGCTTCATAAATATTAACTTACACTGTGCTAAACATATCTAAGTCATATCCCTGTGCGGCCATCACAGTTCACTGATCATGGCCAAAATATGACGTTTTCATCCAGATGTTATACCGATCCATCCTACCAACAAGTTACAATGAAATTTCTTGATAAATACGACCTATAGACTGTGCTAAAGGTTTTCAGGTTTCTGGCCCGGTCAACACGGTTGACTGATCGCGTCCAAAAAGGGGACATTCTCATCTAGACACGACCTCGAACCTGCATATTAAATTTTGTGATGATCAGACAAGAAGTAATGGTGTGCAGAAATCCCTCCATAAAAAATAACCTGTCGACAGTGCTAAAGGAATCTAGGTCATGTGACCAGGTGGCAGTAACAGCTGACCGATCGTGACCAAAATAGGACAGTCTCATCTAGACATCATACCGAGTTACAATTCCAAGTTACAATGGAATCGCTTCATAAATGTGAACTGTAGACTGTGCTAAACAAATCTAGGTCACATGCCTGTGCGGCCATCACAGCCAAAATGTGACGTTCTGATCAAGACATTATACCGAGTCATCCAACCAATGTACAATGTAATCCCTTCATAAATGCAAGCTGTAGTCTGTGCTAAAGAAATCTGGGTAACATGCCCCTGCAGCCATCATAGTTGACTGAACCCGACCAAAATAGGACGTTCTCATCTAGATATTATAAGCGAGCCAGAAAATAAGCAGACTGACATCTGCAAAATTAGGTCCCCAAAGGGTGAATTTAGTGCACAGCAGGGTAGCATCACTAAATTTACCCTCTGTGAACCTCAATCTGAATCAGGGTCTCAAAACAAAACAGAAGAAGGTACCCAGAGGATAAACTGGCCCACTGTATGGGACAGCAGCATCAAATTCACCCTCTGGGGACCTCATTCTGCAGATGTCAGATGCTTATTTTCTGGCCTGATTATAAGGAGTCATCCTTCCAGGGTACAATGAAATCCCTTCATAAATATGACCTACAGACTGTGCTAAAGGTTTTTGTGCCTGTGCAGCCATCACGACCAAAAGGGGACGTTCTCATCTAGACATGACCTCAAACCTGCATATGAAATTCCATGATGATCAGACAAGAACTACGGCATGAAGCCTGTAATAAAGAAAATGTGAACAGACTCCCAGACTTCCGCACGTGTGATGGTAATAGCTTATCTTGACCTTGTCAAATCCAAGATGGCTGCTGGCGGCCATCTTTTTCAACAAATTCCGAAAAAATTTGATAGCTCCTATCTTAATATGACACCAAAGCTACATATGAAATTTGAAAAAGATCAGGTGAGAAATGTGGCCTGTACGGTGTGCTAATGGAAATGTTGACAATTTATGTGCCAAATCAAAGATTGCTGCTGGCAGCCATGTTTTTGAACGAAAGTCATAAACATATGAAATTTAAAAAAGATCGGGTTAGAGATGCAGCCTGTAGGGTGGGCCAATGGAATTGTTGACAATTTATATGCCAAATCTAAGATCACCATTGACGGTCATGTTTTTCAACGAAATTCAGAAAAATTCTATAGATCACACTAAAGCTACATATGAAATTTGAAAAAGATCGGGTGAGAGATGCGGCCTGTAGGGTGTTACAGATGGAATTGTTGACAATTAATATGCCAAATTCAAGATGGTCATTGACGGTCATGTTTTTCAATGAAATAAGGAAAAATCTGATAGCTCCCATCTATACATCAGACTTTATAAAGCCACATACAGAATTTGAAAAAGATCGGGTGAGAGATGCAGCCTGTAGAGTGTGCTAATGGAATTGTTGACAGTTTATATCCAAATCCAAGATGACTGCTGGCTGCCATATTTTTCAACAAAATTCAGAAAAATTTAATAGCTTCCATCCAGACATCACAACAAAGCTACACTATGAAATTTGAGAAAGATCGGGTGGGGTGAGCTTATGGATTTGTTGACAATTGATATGTAAAATCTAAGATGGCCACTGGCGGTCTGTAGGGTATGCTAAAGGAATTGTGGATGGACAGAGGAACATACGTACGGATGGACAACGGATTACAACCCATCCCAATAGCTCATACTTGACGCTGCCAAGTTCAGTTAAAAAGCAGATGGATGGATGGACAGACAGGGGATACTAAACTAGTAGAAAATAATTTTCCCCCTTCTAGAAGGATTATAATGATAGTGTCAATGACACTGCAGCTCAACTTGTCTAAGAGGGGACTGAACTAAATAGAAAGCTCCAGCAATGATAAGTCATTTCATCAAGTTTCTACAGAAAAGACATCACACCAAAGGTACATATGAAATCTGAAAAAGATCAGGTGAGGGATGCGACCTGAAGGGTGTACTAATGGAATTGTTAACAATTTATATGCCAAAACCATCGATTTTCATCAAAAATGTTGCCACTGGCAATGACCTTTGAATTTAGTTTAGTTGGACCTTAATATTTCCCTTTGGCACATCCTACAGGAAACATTTATGATCGGATTGCATTGAAACCTTGTATGCTTGTTTTGAGGTCTGACTTAACTAAGTTCGAAGAATGATGCCAGCGGCAACATTTTTTGATTGAAATGGAAGAAAATCGATAGCTCCCATCCAGAGGCCATCTCAAACCAGAATACCGAGTTTCAAAGTGATCCGGTCAAAAATGTGCACTGCAGGGTGTGCCAAAGGGGAATATTGATGCATAACTGCACTAAGTTCCTCGAAGGTCGTTGCCAGCGGCAACATTTTTTGACGGAAATCGAAGAAAATCAATAGCTCATATCTAGAGGTAACCCCAAACAAGCATACGAAGTTTTAACCCGATCTGATCATAAATGTGCCCTGTAGGCGTGCCAAAGGAATATATTGATGCCTGACTAAACTGAGTTCAAAGGTTGTAGCCAGCGGCAACATTTTTTGATGGAAATGGAAGAAAATCTATAGCTCCCATCTAGAGGTCACCCAAAACAAGCATGCCAGGTTTCAAAGCAATGCGATCATCAACGTGCCCTGTAGGGTGTGCCAAAGGGAAATATTGAGGTCTGACTAAACTAAGTTCTAAAAATGTTGCCAGAGGCAACATTTTTCGACAGAAATAGAAGAAAATCAAAAGCTCCCATCTGAAGGGCACCCCAAACAAACATACCAAGTTTCAAAGCGATCCAGTCAAAAATGTGCACTGCAGGGTGTGTCAAAGGGAAATATTGATGTAGAACTGCACTAAGTTCATTGACGGTCATAAATGTGCCCTGAAGGGCGTGCCAAAGGAATATATTGATGCCTGACTAAACCAAGTTCAAAGGTTATTGTCAGCGGCAACATTTTTTGACAGAAATTGAAGAAAATCGATAGCTCCCATCTCGAGGTCTCCCCAAATAAGCATACCATGTTTCAAAGCAATCTGATGATAAATGTGTCCTGTAGGATGTGCCAAAGGGAAATATTGAGGTCTGAGTAAACTAAGTTCAAAGAACGTTGCCAGTGGCAACATTTTTGGATGGAACTGGCAGAAAATCGATATCCCCCATCTAGCGGTCACCCCAAACAAGCATACAAAGTTTCAAAGTGATCTGATGAAAAATGCAACCTGTGCGGTTTGCCAAAGGAAATTGTGGACGTACATACGCCTGTATGTACTTATGTACGTACGTACCTGTGCTGACAGATGAGAAGTGATGGCAATAGCTCAGCAGGACTTTGTCAAGTTGAGCCAAAAATCGGGAGAGGTGTGTAGCCTGTAGGGTGTGCTAATGGAATTGTTGACAATTTATATGCCAAATCCAAGATGAGTGCTGGCGACCATCTTTTTCAACAAAATTCAGAAAAACTTTGATAGCTCCCATCTAGATATGACACCAACGCTACATACGAAATTTGTAAAAGATTGGGGGAGAAATGTGGCCTGTACAGTGTTCTAATGGATTTGCTGACAATTTATGTGCCAAATCCAAGATGGCTGCTGGCAGCCATGTTTTTTTTTAATGAAATTCAGAAATATTTGTAGCTCCCATCTAGATATCACACCAAAACTACATATGAAATTTGAAAAAGATCGGGTGAGAGATACAGCCTGTAGGGTGTGCCAATAGAATTGTTGACAATTTATATGCCAAATCAAAGATGGCTGCTGGCGACCATGTTTTTCAGCAAAGTTGGAAAAATTTGATAGCTCCCATCTAGACTTTACCCCAAAGCCACGTATGAAATTTAAAACTTATTGGATGACAGCTGCGGCCTGTAGGGTGTACTCAAGAAATTGTTGATGGACAGAGAAACATACAGATGGCCGGCCGGATGTACAGACGGGTGGACAGCAGATTGCAACCCATCCCAATAGCTCATACTTGTCGTTGTCAAGTTGAGCTAAAACAAGATAAAGTAACAAAGAAATGTTTTTTATACGAATCAGCTTAAATGGATCAACTGTTAACCCTTTACCTAACATGAAAAGCAGACAACACTTGCAAACAGAATTCTTGAATAACTAATTGTTTTCATTTTTTCTCTCAAACACATAGGTTATGATCCCTCTTTGGAACAAGCTCGATGAGCTCGTTCCAAAGAGGGGTCATAACCTATGTTTTTGAGACAAAAAATGAAAACAAGAGGCCCCACGAAGCCTAAAATGTAGAGCTCCCCTATGAAGCCCCTTGATACAACCTATGTGGATTAATCTTAGTACCTCCAGAGGGTACTGAATACAAAATTTTTAATTCTTCAGCAAAATGGCCAATTCCGGCTCCCATAGAGAGCCCAAATATTAACCCAGGCTCTTGATTTGAACACAGTTAAATCTGACTTCCCTAGAGATGTTGTGTACCGAATACGAAAGCATTCTGACTGTTGGATCTGAAGAAGAGAAACTGTAAAGAAATTTCTTCGAATTGCACTAAGTTCAAATTTGGGCTACCATAGCGAGCCCAAATATTAACCTATGGATCCGATTTGAACAAACTTGAATCTGACCCCCCCCCCCCCCCCCCCCCCCAAGAGATGTTGTATACCAAATGTGTAAGCATTCTGACAAGTGAATCTGAAGAAGATTTTTGAAGAAATTCCCTCATATTGTACTAAGTTAAATTTCATGTTCCCATATGGAGCCCGAATATTAACCTAGGCACTCGAATTGAACAACCTGGAATCTGATCCCCCTAGAGATGTTGTATACCAAATATAAAAGCATTCCGACTGGTGGATTTGAAGAAGAAGATGTTTAAAGAAATTTCCTCATATTGCACTAAGTAAAAATTTAGGCTACCATAGTGAGCCCAAATATATACCTAGGGATCTGATTTGAACAAACTTGAATCTGACCCCCACAGAGATGTTGCATACCAAATATCAAAGTATTCTGACTGATGGATCTGAAGAAGATTTTTTTAAATTACCCTCCATATTGAACAAAGATAAAAATTTGGGCTTCTGTAGGAAGCCCAAAAATTAACCTAGGGACTTGGTTTGAACAATCTAGAATCTGACCCTCATAACAATGATGTATACCAAATATTAAAAGATTTTGACTGGTGGTTCTGAAGAAGATTTTTAAAGAATATTCCCCATATAACCCTATGTTAAAACTTCGGGCTCCTGTAGAGAGCCCAAATATGAACCAATGAGCTTTATTTCAACAAATTTTATCTGATCCCCCTATGAATGCTGTATACCAAATATCAAAAGATTCTGATGATTGGTTCTGGAGAAAAGATTTTTTAAATTTTTTGCAAATATGCTGACTCAGCATTTTTTCGATGCCCATTACAGAACACCCTAACATAACCGATGGCAATCTTTTTTTACCATTCAGTTCTACTGGTCATAAGGATACTTCATACCAAATAAAAGCTCTCTGTTCCGTGGGGTTTGGGAAATATGGGCGTTTGAAAATATTTCTATTTTTAGCTCCCAGCATTACCATGGGGATGCGGGAATTTTTTTTTTTTTGCATGGGTCAAATACTTATGACCCAACACTACCACAAACCAAATTTGGTTCATACCGGACCATCGGTTCAGAAAATAGAAATTTTGGGCGGGGCCAAAAATCTTACCCCTCCTATTACAAAGCCAAATATTACATCACGAATTTCGTTTGAACAAACTTGATTCTACACCTCATATGGAAGCTCCATAGCAAATATCAAGTCATTGTACACACTGGTTCTTGAGAAGAAGATTTTAAAAATATTTTGGAGCATTTTCCCCCACTCCCTCCCTATGGGGCTGGGCATGCTGAGTTGAACAAAAATGAAATGCCCCTTTGGGACCATCACTCGCACAAACTTTCACTTGAATTGGCCCAGTGGCTTTGGAGGAGAAGACCAAAACATGGTGTTGACGGATGGAGAGCGATGAGATTAGCTCAGCTTGACTTTGTCAAGATGAGCAAAAAATAATGAAAATTAACTGGCGATTTTTGTGAATATCGCTGGCCGGTTTTGACCATTACTTTGGGTAAAGGGTTAATTCAGTTGATCCATAACAAAGAATGATGATTGCTGACAGATTACTAAACAGGCACGAATTGATGAATTCTGTCATGCTGGTGTCATCAGAACAGAGCCTTAACCAAAAGTATACATTTGGTGCCAGATGCTGTATTTTTGGTGCCAAACAAATTGCAACTGGCATCCGACAGCGTGAACACTGCTGACCACAGTATACAAGCACTACTCCATTTGCTGGGGGATAGGAATCAATAAACATAACTAGAACTCTATGCTATAGCACTCTTCTAAATGATGAAATTATAATTTATTTGACCATGATTAATATATTATTATAATTAATTGATGAATGTAGTGTAAACTCACACTGTACAAATGACAAAAACAATATATATACAGTTGTAGTCAAAAGACATCAAAGGGACCAAAATCTGCTAAGTAATCAGAAACATTTCATCTCTGATTTTACAAAATGGTACTTCCATGTGCATTCAATGACATGACTTGGAAGAGTGCTTTTTGATCTGTAGGTAGATCAGCTGATATTCTCAAAGTACAGCCCGGTGGATACCAGTAGCAAATATTAAATAATCTACCACCAAAAATTCATTACCTTTAACTCTTAGAAGCTGCTTGTCGAGTTTTCTTGCCAGTGATGTAATACGGCAGGTAATCTAGCAGTGACGGTTCGGCTATCTTTGGACTGGGGGAGAATTAAACACTGAGCAGGTGCTTCTAGTCAAGTGTCGTCTGCCTGAATAAGCAGACGACACTTGACTAGAAGCATCTGCTTTACTATAAGTTTTTCGCGGTATGTCATGTTCAATAAATTCATTCTGATTCCCCGACTTCTAGGAGTTAACTGGTAGAGTGCTAAATTAATTTTTGTCATCAAAATTTGTTCACGTGCTTTAGGCTTGTTACAACTTAAGAGAGAGTACCCATTGACCCTTAGAGACTAAATAATATCATTTCAAAAATAATATGAAATGCATCCACTGAATATGTAGCCTTTAAATTGGGGTACATGCACTAAACCCTTCACCTAACATGAAAAGCAGGCAACACTTGCACAAAAAAAAATTCTTGAATAACTTTTTTTTTTTCATTTTTTGTCTCAAAAACATAGGGTATGACCCCTCATCCAAACAGGGGTAATAACCTATGTTGTTGAGAAAAAAAATGAAAAAATAAGGCCTAAAAAAAAAATCTGTTTCTCAGGCCCTCCCGCATGGTCCTTTTGGCTGCCCCATGCTCTCTTTTTATAAAAAATAAAAATTAAATGGTTTATGTCTGATATTTTACCAAAGTTAAAAATATTGATGAATTTGTCTCTTGAGTGCAAGAAGGCTTTGCAATGCTTTAGCATTGCAAATTCTTCTTGCACTCAAGGGATGAAATACACCACCACCCATGCTATTCTGTAGATTATGAGGCCTAAAACTTGAACCAAGAACATGAACTTTTGATGGCAAAGAAGAAATTACTGAAATAAAAAATAAAATAAAAAAATGCTTGCCCTCATGCAATTTCTCAAATAATGGCCTGAGAAACAGAAGATCTACTTTGTGTGGCCTAATGAAAATTAATTGCTGATTTTTGTGAATAGCGCTGGCCGGTGTGGGGCGTTACATTGGGTAAAGGGTTAAGAATAAAGCTGAAATATGGGCACTCTACAGTAAAAGCCTCGAGTTAACCTTCTAAACATGTGAAAATACTGAAATTCCAATCTGCAAATTTCTCCCACATTACACCTCAGAATTCAACCAATCAATCTTTTTTGACACCGGACTGAACTGGTTAAATTCCTATTGTATTATGGGTAAAATTTACTTAACATTTGGATAAAATTGACACCAGTGTGTATCGAGTTAACTCAAGACAAACTTTGTGGCCTCTGAACAGGTGATCCAGTGTGCTATCACACGGAAATCTTTAACCACCTAGCCAACGCACACAGAGGCCTCAAGTTAATGCTTAACATGCAGAGTATTTTTCAGAAATTTTCATTAAATTTAGTCATGGCTGCTGTAAAGCAGCCATAGCTAGATTTTTTGAAAAATTCATTTAAATTGTACTCAAGAAATCAATGGTCAAAAAGTGCAATCAATTTACAGATTTACAGGGGTAAATTTGGTTAAAGGTGTCCAAATTCTACTGATTTCAGCAGCAAGAGATTTCTTGTCATGGGTAGGAGTATTTGCCTGCAGCGTGCAAAGCATTAATGCCCTAAACACTGATGTCAAAATACTGAAATTCCAACCAGCTAATTTTCCTACAATGCACCTCAGAATTTAACTAATCAATCTTGTTTGAGAGAGCTCAATAAGCACAGCCAAAGTAGACTGAACTGGAGCCAGTACTATCAAACTTTTACAACTGTATTTTCTAGAATTAGTATTTACTACTTGTTAATATATTCATTCATTTATTTATTGGGCTTTAATGACAGTTTCAAAAGCCCAGGTCACCTCGTGTTGAACAGTTTTACAGGTGGAGTAAGCCAGAGTACCCAGAGAGAACCACCAAGCAATGGCGAGCAACTGTCAGGCTCCCCAACGTACTAACTCCACACATGCAGGATTAGCATTGGTTGAAGTCAAGTGCACCATCGACATGCAGTATGCCTTAGTACACAACGCCACCATGCCCCCATGTGGGCAATTGGGATAAAGTACTTTGCCAAAGGACATGACGCGATTGCCGCAGGTGGGATTCGAACTGAGGACCTCTCACCTTATTTATTTATTGGTGTTTATGGTCACATACTTATGTGCACAATGGCTAATCATGACAGTTTTACGGTTGGAGGAAGTCGGAGATAACCACCGAGCAATGATGAGCAGCTGCCAGCTCCCCAACTTCGTAACTCCGCATTGCAGCACAGGCAGGGTTAGATTGGTTGAAGACATGCACACCATCGACGTGCAGTGCACCTTAGTACACGGCATCATCGTGCCCCCATGTGGACAATCGGGGTTAAGTGCCTTGCCCAAGAACACAACGCAGGAGTCCGAATCGATCACTCAGACGGTCACCCATCCGAGAACTAACCAGGCTCGATGTTGCTTAACTTTGGTGATCTGACGAGAACCGGTTACTGCAATGCCACCGCACCCCCACCTCTCAGCTTGCAGCCTGCATCCCTACCTAGTGAGTCACCATGCTCCCACCTATTATTAAAACTGCTTAAAATTTTGTTAAAATCGGCACCATTGTTTAAAGGTTTAACTTAGATAAACTTTCTGAACATGTGCCTCTTGTGTGCTGTCATCAGCACGTCTTTAAACCTTCACCCAGCACAGGGAGCACGGTGGCTCAGTGGTATACTGTTGGACTTCTATGCTAGAGGTCCTGAGTTCGATCCCCGTCTCGGATGACCCGCGATGTGTCCTTGAGCAAGGCACTTTATCCCGGTCGCCAACATGGGGGCACGATGACGCTGTGTACTGAAGCGTACTGCACATCGATGGTGCATTTTACTTCAACTGCTGTAACTCTGCATGAGCAGAGTTAGAATGTTCAGGAGATGACAGTTGCTTGTCGATGCTTCCCTCCGTGTACTCGGGCTTCCTCCACCCGTAAAACTTTCAGTCACGATTATCCATTTTGCATAAGTATGTGACCTTAAACACCAATAAATAAATAAATAATAAATTTACCCAACACAAACATCAGACACTTATAAAACAAATTTCTTGAATAACTGGAATTATACATTTTCCGTCTCAAAAATATAGCTCAAATGAGTGTGTTCCAATGAGAGGTCATAATCAATATTTTTCAAATTCTGGTTTTGATCATTATTTTAAGTGAAGGCTAACCGTAATTATCAAGTTCTCCTTGCAGTGGCCTGATGTCAAGTCTTGTCCACTTATGTAAGTAGTCAAGACTTGACAAGAAACCAAAATCAAACCATTACACTTACAGGCTCAGTGGAAATTCCAGAAACTGCTCAAGCCTAAGGGGTAAACATGATTCAACTGATTCAGAACTGAATTAAATTTGAAATGTGCGTCTATGTAAAAAATGCTTTTCCAACAAATAACTATTATTTTACAATATACTGGGGATTGACTTCTGGCACCTCCGATACTCTGTCTGAAAATAGTCAGAAAATACTAAGATTTCCAGTAGGACTTTAGATTCATCTAATCTGGGTACAACAGGGAGGACCATGGACCCGTTAAGCCCAGTGGCAGAAAATGTTTTAATTTGAAAAATGTCACTTTCTGAGTTGTAAAAAAAAAGAACTCTGGTTCAAAGCTTCAAGCCAGAAAAAAAGCAGACTTAAATCTGCAAAATGAGGTCCCCAGAGGGAGAATTTAGTGATGCTACCCTGCACAGCAGGGTAGCATCACTAAATTTACCCTCTGTGAACCTCAATCTGAATCAGGCTCTCAAAACTAAACAGAAAGAGGTACTCAGAGGATAAATTGGCCCACTGTATGGGATAGCATCATCAAATTCACCCTCTGGGGACCTCATTCTGCAAATGTCAGACTGCTTATTTTCAGGCCTGCAAAGCTTGTGTGAAAGTTTAACATTCCCACCCTTGAAATTTTATCAATCTCACTGTTCTATAAGCTGGCAGAAAGTGTTTAATCATTCAAACCTGTGTTGCCCATTTTACTTTCAGCCCAGGCATTGGTGACTGGGTCCTATTTTACCAATAAAACAGGGCTTGTTTTCCACAGTAAACAAGCTCTGCCACACTTCCGGAGATTCCCAAAGGATTCTAGCACTATATCAGTCAAAATCATTATAATTATTTTAATATCAATACTTTACATTGCCCATGATAGAGGTCTGTTACAATACAAGCAATGATTTTGTACTTTGTCACTAAATAGGTGGATAACCATTCTAACTTACTCTTGCCAGTTCAGCAGAAACTTGAGAAGTCAACAGCAAATTTGCATAGCATGGACCCTGGGTGACTTACCCAGTGGTCTATGATGTGTAAATTTGCTGTTGGGTCCTCAAGTTTATATTGGAATTGGGAGTGATGGGTCAAGACAGATGTCCACCCACTCGGTTGCCAAGTACCAAATCACTCTGTGTGTATTTAAGTTATCTTACAAAAACTTGATACTGTAAAATCTAAACTCTATTCTAAAATAAAAAGAAGAATGTTATTAAGGTAACACATGACCCCCCGCCCCCCTTATACCCCCCACTGGGCTCATCAACAAAAAAGACAAAATTAGTTATTCAAGAATTTTGTTTGCAACTGTCGTCTGCTTTTCATGTTAGGTAAAGGGTTAATCAGTTTAGCAACTGGTTCCCAAGAATGAACAAATGGAAGTTAGGCAGATCCCAATGGAGATACTTACAGGCATCACTTTTTGTGGTGAGTGGCGTCGTACAGAACCCAATGGAGATACTTACAGGCGTCAATGGAGATACTTACAGGCATCACTTTTTGTGGTGAGTGGCGTCGTACAGATCCCAATGGGGATACTTACAGGCATCACTTTTTGTGGTGAGTGGCGATGTACAGAACCCAATGGAGATACTTACAGGCATCACTTTTTGTGGTGAGTGGCGTCATACAGAACCCAATGGAGATGCTTACAGACATCACTTTTTGTGGTGAGTGGCATCGTACAGAACCCAATGGAGATACTTACAGGCATCACTTTTTGTGGTGAGTGGCCTCGTACAGAACCCAATGGAGATACTTACAGGCGTCAATGGAGATACTTACAGGCATCACTTTTTGTGGTGAGTGGCAATGTACAGAACCCAATGGAGATACTTACAGGCATCACTTTTTGTGGTGAGTGGCCTCGTACAGAACCCAATGGAGATACTTACAGGCGTCAATGGAGATACTTACAGGCGTCACTTTTTGTGGTGAGTGGCGATGTACAGAACCCAATGGGGATACTTACAGGCATCACTTTTTGTGGTGAGTGGCCTCGTACAGAACCCAATGGAGATACTTACAGGCGTCAATGGAGATACTTACAGGCGTCACTTTTTGTGGTGAGTGGCGATGTACAGAACCCAATGGAGATACTTACAGGCATCACTTTTTGTGGTGAGTGGCCTCGTACAGAACCCAATGGAGATACTTACAGGCGTCAATGGAGATACTTACAGGCGTCACTTTTTGTGGTGAGTGGCGATGTACAGAACCCAATGGAGATACTTACAGGCATCACTTTTTGTGGTGAGTGGCCTCGTACAGAACCCAATGGAGATACTTACAGGCGTCAATGGAGATACTTACAGGCATCACTTTTTGTGGTGAGTGGCGATGTACAGAACCCAATGGAGATACTTACAGGCATCACTTTTTGTGGTGAGTGGCCTCGTACAGAACCCAATGGAGATACTTACAGGCGTCAATGGAGATACTTACAGGCGTCACTTTTTGTGGTGAGTGGCGATGTACAGAACCCAATGGAGATACTTACAGGCATCACTTTTTGTGGCCTCATACAGAACCCAATGGAGATACTTACAGGAATCACTTTTTGTGGTGAGTGGCCTCGTACAGAACCCAATGGAGATACTTACAGGCATCACTTTTTGTGGTGAGTGGCGTCGTTCAGAACCCAATGGAGATACTTGCAGGCATCACTTTTTGTGGTGAGTGGCCTCGTACAGAACCCAATGGAGATACTTACAGGCATCACTTTTTGTGGTGAGTGGCGTCGTACAGAACCCAATGGAGATACTTACAGGCATCACTTTTTGTGGCCTCATACAGAACCCAATGGAGATACTTACAGGCATCACTTTTTGTGGTGAGTGGCCTCGTACAGAACCCAATGGAGATACTTACAGGCATCACTTTTTGTGGTGAGTGGCCTCATACAGAACCCAATGGAGATACTTACAGGCATCACTTTTGTGGTGAGTGGCGTCGTACAGAACCCAATGGAGATACTTACAGGCATCACTTTTTGTGGTGAGTGGCCTCGTACAGAACCCAATGGAGATACTTACGGGCATCACTTTTTGTGGTGAGTGGCCTCATACAGAACCCAATGGAGATACTTACGGGCATCACTTTTTGTGGTGAGTGGCCTCATACAGAACCCAATGGAGATACTTACAGGCATCACTTTTTGTGGTGAGTGGCCTCGTACAGAACCCAATGGAGATACTTACAGGCATCACTTTTTGTGGTGAGTGGCCTCGTAAAGAACCCAATGGAGATTCAGATACTTACAAGCATCAATTTTTGTGGTGAGCGGCCTCATACAGAACCCAATGGAGATACTTACAGGCATCACTTTTTGTGGTGAGTGGCCTCGTACAGAACCCAATGGAGATACTTACAGGCATCACTTTTTGTGGTGAGTGGCCTCATACAGAACCCAATGGAGATACTTACAGGCATCACTTTTTGTGGTGAGTGGCCTCGTGCAGAACCCAATGGAGATACTTACAGGCATCACTTTTTGTGGTGAGTGGCCTCGTACAGAACCCAATGAAGATACTTACAGGCATCACTTTTTGTGGTGAGTGGCCTCATACAGAACCCAATGGAGATGCTTACAGACATCACTTTTTGTGGTGAGTGGCATCGTACAGAACCCAATGGAGATACTTACATGCATCACTTTTTGTGATGAGTGGCCTCTTATGAGTGGCGTCGTACAGAACCCAATGGAGATACTTACAGGCATCACTTTTTGTGGTGAGTGGCCTCGTACAGAACCCAATGGAGATACTTACGGGCATCACTTTTTGTGGTGAGTGGCCTCATACAGAACCCAATGGAGATACTTACGGGCATCACTTTTTGTGGTGAGTGGCCTCATACAGAACCCAATGGAGATACTTACAGGCATCACTTTTTGTGGTGAGTGGCCTCGTACAGAACCCAATGGAGATACTTACAGGCATCACTTTTTGTGGTGAGTGGCCTCGTAAAGAACCCAATGGAGATTCAGATACTTACAAGCATCAATTTTTGTGGTGAGCGGCCTCGTACAGAACCCAATGGAGATACTTACAGGCATCACTTTTTGTGGTGAGTGGCCTCGTACAGAACCCAATGGAGATACTTACAGGCATCACTTTTTGTGGTGAGTGGCCTCGTACAGAACCCAATGGAGATACTTACAGGCATCACTTTTTGTGGTGAGTGGCCTCGTGCAGAACCCAATGGAGATACTTACAGGCATCACTTTTTGTGGTGAGTGGCCTCGTACAGAACCCAATGAAGATACTTACAGGCATCACTTTTTGTGGTGAGTGGCCTCATACAGAACCCAATGGAGATGCTTACAGACATCACTTTTTGTGGTGAGTGGCATCGTACAGAACCCAATGGAGATACTTACAGGCATCACTTTTTGTGATGAGTGGCCTCTTACAAACAATTGCGAAATTTTTCCAAATTAAGGAGCCTGAAGTGTTACTTACTATATGTTCTTAACCCTTTACCTAACATGAAAAGCAGACGACTCTGGCCAAAAAAATTCATGAATAATTAATTTTTTAATTTTTTTTGTCTCAAAAACATAGTTTATGACCCCTCATTGGAACAAGCTTGATGAGCTCGTTCCAACAAAGGGTCATTTTTGAGACAAAAAATGAAAAAATAATGAAAATTGGGAATTTTTTAGAATTGTGCCGACCATTTTGGGCCATTACATTGGGTAAAGGGTTAACATGTAGAAAGACTGATTCAAAACTTGAGGTTTTTCCATGAAACCGAATCTGACCAAGAGAGCTACTGCTGAAGGCAATTTATACCCCCACTGGAGTGCAGAACCAATGACGCATAAATGAATTAACCCTCTGCACAATGTCAAAATATCAAATTTTTAAGAGGCAAATTTTTCCCATAATGCATCTGGGAATTTAACCAATTGAGTCTTGTTTGACAGAGCTCAATGAGCTCTGTCAAACAAGACTGAATTGGTTAAATTCCTAGATGCATTATGGGAAAAATTTATATTTTCAAATATTGATATTTTGACATCAGTGTGCAGAGGGTTAAATAACAAAGTAAGGACAGTAACTCTGTTGAAAAAATGCGGGCAACTTCTTTTGTAACATGTGAAGGTGCGGCTTGTCACAAGGATCGCGCATGCCAATTTCATTGAAATCCATCCACTCACTGCTTCTGATGGACAGATGAATGCAGATGGATGCACTAATGGACGAATGCATGTCATCCAGTACCAGCCCTATTCTCTTCGGGAGTGGCAGTATGGCAGTATAGACATCAAAACCTACCAAGCTCTATGCCTCATACACAAAGTAAGTACATGTAACAAAGCTTTCACCACTTGCAATTTTCATTCACTCAACTAAATTAAATAACAGAAATAACAGAAGATTTATGTTACTCATAATTTCCACAAGACATCTAGCACTTGATACTGAGGCCTTAACAGAGTAGTTTCATGAGTGGCACAGCCACAAATAATACATGACTGCCTCCCTGATATCTTTCCAACTGTGTCACAAATCATCACATCAGTGTGATAAAGTAAGTCAATAAATATATAAGTTGTGGTCAAGCCAGAAAATAAGCAGACTGACATCTGCAAAATGAGGTCCCCAGAGGGTGAATTTAGTGATGCTAAAATGAGGTCCCCAGAGGGTGAATTTAGTGATGCTAAAATGAGGTCCCCAGAGGGTGCTGTGCAGGGTAGCATCACTAAATTTACCCTCTGTGAACTTCAATCTGAATCAGGGTCTCAAAAGTAAACAGAACGAGGTACCCAGAGAATAAATTGGCCCACTGTATGGGATAGAATGATCAAATTCACCCTCATTCTGCAAATGTCAGATGCCTTATTTTCAGGCCTGGTTGTGGTAATCTGGGACAGGGTTCCTGTAGTTTGGGGAGGGAAATTTTAAGACTTTTCAACACTCTTTTCAATGTGAATTCAAGACTTTTCAAGGTGAGATAAAAAGAAAAATCAAGACTTTTCGTTCTAAAATACAGGCGTTGCAAAACACTATTTATTTATTGGTGTTTAAGGTCAACTTATGCGCAACGGCAAATCGTGACCGTGACAGTTTTACGGGTGGAGGAAGCCGGAGTACCCGGAGAGAACCACCGAGCAGCTGTCAGCTCTCCAACATCGTAACTCTGAACTCTGCACCGCGGCACAGGCAGGGTTAGATTGGTTGAAGACATGCGCACCATCAACGTGCAGTACACCTCAGTACACAGCGTCATCGTGCCCCCATGTAGACAATCGGGGTGAAGTGTCTTGCCCAAGGACACAACGCGGTTGCCGCAGGTGGGATTTGAACCGAGGACCTCTCGGCTAGCAGCCTGCACCTCTACCAACTGAGCCACCGCGCCCCCTTGCAAAACACTGATTCTGGAAGTCAATGTTCACAATTAACAGCATCTCGGACGTCTTTCCGACTTCTGTCAATTTAAGACTTTTCAAGACTGGAACTTTGAATTCAAGACTTTTCAAGGGTTTTAAAGTTGTTGTTTTTAAATTCAAGACTTTTCAAACTTTTTAAGACCCTGTGGGAACCCTGTGGGCCACTGAGATCAAACAATGGCTCATTAACTGGTAGAGTGCTAAGTTATTTTTGGTCATCAAAATTTGTTCATGTGTCTTTGCCTTGTTACAATTTATGGGAGAGTGCCCAGAGGCACTCTCCCATAAATTGTAACAAGGCAAACCCATAAAGACCAAGTAATTTCACTGCGAAGATAATATGAAGCACATCCACAGAATATGACACATTTAGGCTGGGGTACCTGCTCTTCATATCAAAGCCCTGATAGTGGCTTCTAGCACTCTACCAGTTAATAGGTTAACACTTTAGACGTGAAAGACCAATTTTTCTGTCCATGGCATTATTTCATTCCATTTTTATCTTATTATAAGAGGTCTATACACGGGGCATTGATGATAAAATAATAACTTCAGTCCGCAGGCAGACGGCTGCAGACTGCAGTTATTATTTTATACTCTCTATATTGATATTGGACTGACGCATCTCACTGTAAGTGTACACAAAGGCGATACCATTCCATGAAACAAGGGTTCAAAGGGTTAAATTGAAGCTCCTGATATTATTTATTTTATTTATTTATTTATTGGTGTTTAAGGTCACCTCTGGGGACCTCATTCTGCAAATGTCAGACTGCTTATTTTCAGGCCTGGACCCGCTACTGCTTTAGTGTGCTCATAATCGACAACCTTCCTCTGATTATTTATTTATTGGTGTTTAATGTCACATATTTATGCACAATGGCTATTCATGACCATGACAGTTTTACGGGTGGAGGAAGCCTGAGTACCCGGAGAGAACTGGCGAGCAACTGTCAGCTCCCCAACATACTGACTCCACACAAGCAGGGTTAGCAATGGTTGAAGACAGGTGCACAATTGACGTGCAGTACGCCTTAGTACATGTCACCGTGCCCCCACGTGGGCAATGGGGGTGAAGTGTCTTGCCCAAGGACACAATGCGGTTGTCGCAGGTGGGATTCGAACTGAGGACCTCTCGGCTTGCAGCCTGCACCTCTACCAACTGAACCACCGCACCCCTACGAGGCAATGATGATAAAATAATAACTGCAGTCTGATGGCTGCAGACTGCAGTTATTATTTTATCCTCTCTGTATATTGATATTGGACTGACCCATCTCACTGTAAGTGCACACAAAGGCGATACCATTCCAGGAAACGAGGGTTCAAAGGGTCAAATTCAAGCTCCTGACATAAATATTCTGATATAAGGGGGATTTAATTTCTCAAAATTTTTGGCCAACCACATTCTACCCCAATTTTAACCAATCGAATTCTACCCCTTGGAACTTTTGTAAAGTTTTCAAATGGAATAAATCCATTGCACACACTTTAACCCTTTACCTAACGAATCACCCGCATCCGCCTGCGTAATATGCAAACTGAGCAGTTGAAAAAATTAAATTTTTCAAAATATTTCAACAAAACCATATCATGTGACCCCTCATTCGAATGAGCTCTTTGAGCTCATTGCATTGAGGGGTCACATGATATGGTTTTGTTGAAATTTTTTGAAAAATTTAAAAAAATTATATTTAAAATAATAAATTTTGATATCGTCTGCGTTGGATAAAGGGTTAAGAATCCTCTCGGGTAATTTACAAATTAAACAGTTGACAAAATATGTTTTGTTAAAAAACTTTCAACAAAACCATTTCACATGTCCCCCTCATTGGAACTAGCTAACGAGAACGTTCCAATGAGGGGGTCATGATATGGTTTTGTTTCAAAGTTTTGAAAAATTTGAAGAAATAGTTAAGATTTGCATATACTGTGCATTGGGTAAATGGTTAAATTAACATTTCTTTGGCAAACACATTTTAGGCCCCACAAAGTTGTTTTTCAGACCGTTTTTTGTAAAACTGCATGCGGGTGGGCGGTTTTTCTATTTTATTTTTTATTTTTGTAATTATTTCTTTTCTATCAAAGTCCATATCCTTGGTTTGTTTTATGTTTTAGGCCTCATAATCTACAGAATAGATGGTGGGTGCTGGTGTATTTCGTCCCTTGAGTGCCAGACGGTTTTGCATGGCTGAAGCATTGCAAAGCCTTCTTGCACTTAATGGACAAATTTATAAATTTTATTAACTTGGGTAACATATTTTTATTTTTTCAAGTTTGAACTGGTTATAAAGAGACCATGCGGAAGCTAAAAGAACCCTGTAGGAGGGCCTGAGAAACAGATTTTTAACTTTTTAGGCCTTATCATGCATTTTTACAAACACTCTGAAAGGTTTAAAATTTCAGGCCCAATCTTGGCCATAAAGCAGTTTGCCCTTCCATGCACAGAATATGTAATCAGCAATAGCACTACGTTGAAATAATTTCGAACAGAAATATCAGGTCAGGGTATTGAATATTACACTTGATTAGTCAGAGAAGAAATTATTACATGTATTATCATTATTTACTGGTGTTTAAGGTTACTTTCAGCATGAGCACCACACAACTATAAAGTAATGTTTAGCCAATCATTACTTAACTCCTTGCATGCTGTTGGTGGATATTCCTACCCGCACAGGAAATATCTTGCTATTTAAATAAGTAAAAGCTATAGATATTTAACCAAATTTTCCCCTGTAAACAAAAATAGAAAAAATAAAATTTGGCAAATTTTGTGAATAGCACTTATAAATTGCATTAGGTAAAGGATTAACTGCAAATTAAAATTAGCCCTTTGCACACTGATGTTAAAATACCGAAAATTCAAGACGCAATTTCTTTCCATAATGCAACTATAAGTTAACTTGTTTGACAAAGCTAAATGAGCTTGGTTAACCCTTTACCTAACGAATCGCCTGCATCTGCCCGCGTAATATGCAAATTGAGCAGCTGAACAAACTAAATTTTTCAAAATATTTCAACAAAACCATATCATGTGACCCCTCATTGGAATGAGCTCAATGAGCTCGTTCCAATGAGGGGTCACATGATATGGTTTTGTTGAAATTTTTTGAAAAATTTTAAAAAATTATGTTCAAAATAATAAATTTTGATATCGTCTGTGTTGGGTAAAGGGTTAACCCTTTTCCCAACAAATCACCCTCATCCACCCGTGTAATATGAAATTCAGCAACTAAAAAAATATTATATTTCGAAACATTTCAACAAAGCCATATCATGTGACCCCTCTTTGGAACGAACTCGTTTCAAAGAGGGGTCACATGATATGGTTTTGTTGAAATTTTTTGAAAAAACTTAAAAAATTAAATTTAAAATAAAATAATAAATTTTGAAATCGTCTGCGTTGGGTAAAGGGTTAAATACAAGGCTGTATAAACCTTATCAGCATTCTCCATGTTTGGTCACAAGGGGGCGGGCATACTTTACATTTGTTTAAAAAACAATCAACATGTGTGGAGTGAAGTGGGGAGCCAGCGATTGTGGATACCGTCAAACGTTTCATATGTCACTCATATCCGTTTGTATTTCTCAACTTTGTAAAACTCCAGAGGCACAGGTATTGAAAATACATTATTTATATAAATGCATTTCGAATGCTAAATTTCTGAAATGATAGCTCAGTTCCGATTTCAAAAGCAACAGATACACAACTCGATTCCAACGCTACACAGTTACATTTCAAGGTATTCTTATCGTAAAGTTGTGTTTTCAACTCGGATTTACCATATTGTTACTAATATTACAATTTTAACACAAATGATCAATTGCATGATATACCAATATTTATTTCTTTAACCCTTTACCTAACATGAAAAGCAGACGACACTTGCAAACAAAATTCTTGAATAACTATTTTTATGCCCCCCGACTTAGGTCGGGTGGTATATAGTGATTCAAGTGTGCGTGTGTCCGTCCGTGTGTCCATCCATCTGTGTGTTTGTGTGTGTGTCCGAGCCAATAATTTGAAAACGGTTAGGGCCACAGTCATCAAACTTCAGACAATTATAAAGGACCATGGGAGGAAGTGTCACACACCATAGCCGGGTACGTACCTTCAAGTTCAAGGTAACACTAAAAATCGGTCAATATTCGTGTCTCAGCCATAACTCAGAAATGAATCATAGTACAATTGTTATGTTTGTTTGTTGTTGTTTGTTGGTGGTTAACGTCACATATTTATGCACCATGGCTAATCGTGACACAACATGGAGATGAAGTTTAGTCAATCGTGGATCTACATGTTGCCCATTTTAGAGGACTTTCACCCCAAGCATTGGTGACTGGGTCCTATTTTACTGGTAAAGCGGAACTGGTTTACCACAGTAAACAAGTGCTGCTTACTTCCCGGGGTTCCCACGGGGAGTACAATTGTTAAACTTTTTACAAATGTTAAGGACAGTCAGAAGGTGTGTCACGAATAATAGTTTCCACCGCATCAGCAAGGTGAAGGTCACAAGGGTGGGTGGGGGGGGGGGGGCGGATGTGTTACCTTAGTAACATTCTTCTTGTTTTTCATTTTTTGTCTCAGAAACATAGGTTATGACCCCTAATTGGAATGAGTTTGATCAGCTCATTCCAAAAAAAACATAACCTATGTTTCTGAGACAAAAAATGAAAAAATAATTATAATTAATTGGAGATTTTTGTGAATAGCGCTGGTCGGTTTTGGCCTCAACGTTGGGTAAAGGGTTAATGCTGAATTAAGTTCACGTCTGCCATTTCCTGACCAGGATTGTGCCTGCTAATTAATTCATGTGTAATTTGTTTTGAAAACATATTATGACATATGCCCCATCATGTGGCTTAACATGGTGAATGATGATCTCCTCTAGTGGTTAAATTCCTAGTTGCATTATGCAAAAAAACATGCAGTTTGAAATTTTATTTGATATTTTAATATCAGTACAAAGAGGAAATAAATTGAGAACCTCAACTGAAAAGATGAATATCAGGGTGATCAACTGTTTCAAAGGAGGATCTTGACAAGTTTTAACCCTTTACCTTACGCAACAGCCAAAACCGGCCAGCGCTATTCTCAAAGATCTCCTATTAATATAACAATAACATGATTTTGGAGGGCATTATGGTTCATTAGTGGCCCTGCAGCAATGATGAACAGCCCGAGGGTTTATTAAAGGCCCAAGACAAAGTCGAGGGCCGCTAATAAGCCCAAGGGCTGTTCATCATTGCTGCAGGGCCGCTAATGAATCATGATGCCTGACAACAATCATGTATTACTATTATTACCACTCCCTGTTACAGCTAACCACACGATGGAATTGCTGGAAGAAATAATCACTAAAGTCGGTTCGATATATCTGTTTCGATCGTGCGTTCGACTTCAGTTCAGAAATACAAAGGGACATCATCCGAATGGGAGTAATTCATAAGACCATGGAATCTAAAAATAGCCGGGCCACGGGCCACTAATGGCTATTTATACCATTATCGCCCGCGGCCTGGCTCCGTTGAATGACGTCACTGAAATTATGGAGTTTTAACGGCCCTCCAAAATCATGTTAATCGACTTGTAACTTTTTGATTGAGTGGTAATAATTTTCATTATTTTTTTCATTTTTTATCTCAAAAACATAGGTTATGGCTCTCACTGGAACGAGCTCGTTCCAATGAGGGGTCATAACCTATGTTTTTGAGACAAAAAATGAAAAAAATTAGTTATTCAAGAATTTGTTTTGCAAGTGTCGTCTGCTTTTTCATGTTAGGTAAAGGGTTAAATAGTTTTAAAGTCAACCAAAATTCAAAGTGAAAATTATTTACAAGTTTGCCATCTGACAATATACAGTACGTGGAGAGTGGATTGTAAATAAATCACCTGTGGAGTAGAGTTATCACCCAGAGTATCACTTTCAAATTCCGTAAACATGGACAAAAAACATGTGCAATGTTTCAGCCAATGGACCTCCGGGGTCAACCTGGAGGTCTATTGGCTGAAACTTTGCTTGTGCTTTTTATGCTTTGCAACAAATTTGCAATTATTGCTTAGGTGGAATTTCCACTCTATGGGTGACTAAGTGACTATACACCCTCCAAGTACTGTACATATTTTAAGAGTTTTGGACTGATTGATAAATTTATCAAAAATTGTTCAGCGATACAGAAAAAAGAACAAAATCTAAACTCAGAATGAAAAAGATTCAGGATGCTCACTCAATCCCATATCTACAATCAAGCCAGAAAATCAACAGTCTGACATCTGCAAAATTAGGTCCCCAGAGGGGGAATTTAGTGACGCTACCCTGCACAGCAGGGTAGCATCACTAAATTTACCCTCTGTAAACCTCAATCTGAATCAGGGTCTCAAAACTAAATAGAACGAGGTACCCAGAGGATAAATTGGCCCACTGTATGGGATAGCATGATCAAATTCACCCTCTGGGGACCTCATTCTGCAAATGTCAGATGCCTTATTTTCAGGCCTGTCTACAATGTTCAAACATCACTGAGAGCATCACAAAACATACAAAATATCTGTAACTCAGTTTTCACCATTCACTGGCCATTGAAATGTACTTGAATCTACAATCTTCAAACTATAAGTTATATTGCACATATATACAATTCTACAAAAAAAAAATGCTCTTCCTTCATCAACCATCAACAGCAATTTTTAAAGGATGCAAAAGATCTCTGTTGGAATATACAACACAATTATTTATTTATTAAGGTTTAACGACACTTTGACCCTTTGAGATTTTAATTATCCTGACGTTCAAACGTCACTGGGAATTCAGTTTCTTCAATGTTTTTCAAAATGCGACGTCAAACGTCGGAAAGTACAAATAAGATATTTTTCACATTAGTGATTATCAGGTTGAGGGCTAGATTATTTTTGGTGGTCTGAATTTGTTATTCAAAACTTGTGGGCACTCTCCAATAATTTGTAATAAAACAAATTTATATAAATAAAATATTATTTGTGTTTGACTGAATATGAAATATAAGCAAGGAAAGTGCTGGCTTTTGCTCTGGTTTCTTCATTTTTTAAAGCCCTGTTAGTGGCTTCTAGCCTTCAACCAGTTAAGAAGTCTTGACAGCAGGATTATGTTAGTATTTTAAGCTGCGATAGCATTTGGCTCAACTGGTATCACTGAGCACTATTCGGGAGAAAATAGGAATTTGAGATTAAAACTTTAAAAAATCAAAAAATAATAACAAAACAAATGACCACAAAGTATCAACGTGCTGTTTGATTTCATATGTAATAACACAAAAGTATCAAAGGCTTAAATTGAACAAAAGATTCCATACGTAATAACATGTACAAACGTATCAAAGGGTTAACAGCCAAGGTCATATCGTGTTGGTGACAGTTTTACGGGTGGACGAAGCCGGAGTACCCGGAGAGATCCACTGAGCAATACGAGCAACTGCCAGCTCCCCAACATTGTAACCCCGCACTGCAGCACAGACAGGGTTAGATTGGAGGAAGACATGTGCACCATGGACGTGCAGTATGCCTTAATACATGTCGTCATCGTGCCCCCATGTGGACACTCGGGGTTAAGTGCCTTGCCCAAGGACACAACACAGGAGTCTGAATCGATCTCTCAGACTGTCACCCATCCAAGGACTAAACGGGCTCGACGTTGCTTAACTACGATGATCTGATGAGACCTGGTTACCGCAATGCAACCGTGCTCCCCGTAGACAGTTAATTGGATATCTCTTAAATGAATAACCCTGTTAATTGAATATAATTTCCCAACACAAAACCATTTGCTATACCTCCAGTACAAATTTGACCTGTTAATTGAATATAGGTTACAGAATAAACTCCTGTTAATTGAATAAAAACTCTTGTATCGTGTTTCGAAATTACCCGACTCTCCCCAGTTTTTTGTTTGTTTATAAACCTATTTGGCATCAGTGCATCATCCAGTAAAGGCATTTAATTTATTATATCTTGTTTGACAGAGCTCATGGAGCTCTATCAAACCTGATATAATAGAATAAATGCTAAGTTTAACGCTAGAATAAAGGAAAGTGACACAATCCCTGTTAATTGAATAGTCCTGTTAATTGAATAATTTTCAATGGCAAAGTGGCTATTCAATTAACAGGGTTCCACTGTACTACTAAAATCTAGTGGGGTGGGGGGGGGGGGGCGGGGTAGGATGAGGGGAGTTTAGGGTGTAGTGGTGTGGGGCATTTTTCACTAGTAGTTATAATTATGGAGGAAAGCAAATGAAGCACAATTAACTCTTAACCCACTGCATATTTCAAGATATTTTTCAGCAAATCTAGTCATAGCTGCTAAGAAGCAGCCATGACAAGATTTTATGAAAAATTCAACTAAATTTAACTCAAGAAATCATAGTGAAGAATCTATAAGCCATATATAGGGGATAAATTTGATTAACCCTTTACCCAACGCAGACCGATATCAAAATTTATTTTAAGTATCATTTTTTTTAATTTTTCAAAAAATTTCAACAAAACCATTTCATGTGATCCCTCGTTGGAACGAGCTCGATGAGCACGTTCCAATGAGGGGGTCACATGATAAGGTTTTGTTGAAATTTTTTGAAAAATAATATTTTTTCAACTGCTGAATTTGCATATTATGTAGGCAGATACGAGTGATCAAGCTCGTTCCAACGAGGGGTCACATGATATAGTTTTGTAGAAATTTTTTGAAAAATAATATTTTTTCAACTGCTGAATTTGCATATTATGCAGGCATATACAGGCGATTCGTTGAGTAAAGGGTTAAATGTGCCCAAAATATATTTATTTCAGTGGCAAGAGCAATCCTGTCCTGGCCAGAAATATCCAGAGCAGCATGTAACAAGATAAACTTTCACTTCATGACCACTAATCCACAAGACAGGTGTCTAAAAGCTTAAAGAAGGTTCCTGCACTTGAACATGATGCCAACTGAAGAACATTCCAGGACATTCTACTTGTTTCTAGAATTTTCAAGGATCTAGAGAAGAAAAATTCAATGATACTCTGGGGCAAAAATAAGTTCCCAGCAATGAACAACTCAGTTACATGAACTAGTGAACCCGACAGATTTTGTACTCAAATATTTCGGAATTCATTTGTTTAATTGGTTGAGTGCTAGGAGCCACTATCAGGGCTCTACTGAAAAGTGCTGAAAGCCAATACAGTGGCTTTACACTGTATACATTAGCTTATTGTTTGCTCAGCAGCAGAGTAAAAAGAATTATATGTAATTGCTTTGAAACAATTTATTGGAGAGTGTCAATTATTTGTGAATTTATTTATTTTATTTATTGGAGTTTAAGGTCACATATTTCTGCACAATGGTTAATCATAACCACAACAGTTTTACAGGTGGAGGAAGCCGGAGTACCCAGAGAGAACCACCAAGCAACAGCAAGCAACTGTCAGCTCCCCAACATACTAACTCCACACAAGCAGGTTTTGCATTAGTTGAAGACAAGTGCACCATCGATGTGCAGTAAGCCTTAATACACAATGCCACCATGCTCACACATGGGCAATGGGAGTGAAGTGTCTTGCCCAAGGATGCAATACGGTTGCCACAGGTGGGATTTGAACCGAGGCACTTTTGGCTTGCAGCCTGCACCTCTGCCTACTGAGCCACCGCGCACTCCAATTATTTGTGAACACACGGTTTCTAAACCATAGTACCCCTTGCTGGTCATCTTTAAAAAAAAAATACTCATGTTACAAAGCATCTTTGAAAAATAATTTAGTATTTTACCAGTTAAGGTCATTTTAAGCATCTAAAGCTATATCACAACTGCAATACAGGTACACAGTAAAGTATAGTCAACGATTTACACCTATGCTTCGATGAGTGATCACTATAGCTCACCTTGACTTTCAGTCAGGTGAGCTAAAAAGTTCTTTCAGGTAGGCTGAAGTTGAAAAGCTACTGACTTTGTAAGTTTACAATGTCCCCAAATTAGGCCAATCTAAATGCCTGGGAAATGGAATGATTGTAACTAAATGGTTAACTAGTCATATAATTCTTCTTTTCAGCACCAGAATGAACCAACTTCTGGTCAATAGAATGGTTGTGTTAGGCTCCACAAAGTAGATCTTCTGTTTCTCAGGCCATTTTTTGGAAAAATTGCTTGTGGATGGGCTTTATTTTATTTTATTTTTTATTTCTGTAATTATTTCTTTGCCATCAAAAGTTCATGTTCTTTGTTTGTTTTATATTTTATGCCTCATAATTTACAGAATAGCACGGTTGGTGGTGTATTTCGCCCCTTGAGTTCAAGAAGGATTTGCAATGCTAAAGCCTTGTTGCACTCATGGGACAAATTTATCAATTTTATTAACTTGGGTAAAATATCAGACATAAACCATTTTATTTACATTTTTTTATGTTTGCATTGGTTATAAAAAGAGACCATGCAGCAGCCAAAAGGACCATACGGGAGGGCCTGAGAAACAGATTAGCTTTTTTTGGCTTTATGAGTGTGCCAAAAACAAGTAGAATTCTCCAGGCCTTTATAGGACATTTTTAGAATCTATAATGAGAAAAAAATGTACATTTTGTGAAAAGCCGGGAGTGCGGTGGTTCAGTGGTTACTGCATTGAACTTCAAACTGAGAGGTCAATGGTTTAATCCCTGCCAGGGACAGCTGTGTTGTGTCCTTGGACAAGGCACTCAATCGAGATTGCCAATGTATGTGTATGTGGGGAGGGGAGGGGGAGGGACACAGTGGCGCTGTATACTAAGGTGTACTGCATGTCGATGGTGCACCTGTTTTCAACCAATACTAACCCTGCTTGTGTGAAGTACATTTGGGAGTCTGACAGTTGCTCGCCATTACTCAGTGGTTCTCTCTAGGTACTCCGACTTGCTTCCTCCTTCCTCCAATAAATAAATAAATAAATAAATTGCGAGAAGTAGAGTTGATTTTCATTGTTTTCTTTGCGAGAATCGATTCTGATTCTCTCACAAATTTTAAGCGCTGTTGACAGTTGTACTTAAGATTGGAATCCCGATGGATAACATGATTATTCCTCAATTTGTCCGATATAATAATTATTGCTCTGGCATGTAGGGTCCTGCGAATCACCCATTTTTGCATCGAATCGAATCTTGAATCGAATCGGGTCCATTATTCGAATCGAATCTCAAATCGAATTGGGGCGCCTTGAAGATGGCCGACTGCTGTAAACCTGATTTGTTCCGACAGTGATGGCTCAAGTCCCGACTGATAAAATATTCCGACTACATCACAAAGGCATGCCTTTCGACGATGGAGTTGGAATATTACCCACAGAGACCAGCCGACCAGGGTGAAAAAGTAGCCTTGGTTTGCATAACTTTGCTCTGACATTACTAAAATGCGAAATCGAATCGCCCTGTAATTTGTAAATTCCCAATTGACCTACCTCAAAATTAGGTGAATTCACATAGAATTTACAAAGTAATTTCCATCTGTAAAGTGTATTATTTCTTGGATTAATGGTTATTATGATTAATTTTCACAGTAACTAAAAATAAAATCTTCATCTAAAAACAATGCCCGATTAATAATGTAATCGCAAACCATCTTGGCTGCATTGAAATTAGGTGACAAGTCGTCAAGTTATCTTTAAAATAAGTATTTTTCACACTCAGAATTTTTTTTCTGGGGAGCAGTTTTTCATAAAACAACACTTTTTTGTAAAAGCTGAAGTTTTAATTCCAATCTGGATTTTATTTTTGTGCAAGACGTTTTGAAAACCAAAACAGTAAATTGACCTACTTTTACTCACTCTGGACCAAGAAATGGACACACTTGAATTGTTTTATTCAAGGCTGATCTGTCTCTTCTAAAAAGTAAATGCCCATTTGAATTTGAATTGTAAACTTTTCTTTTTATAAATAAATTAATACAGAGAGGCATATTTTTTTTCTAGTAAACAATTCTTTGTACAAATAAATTTACATATAGAGATGTGTTATTGCCCAATTGTAGTGATTTATTTTTGTGAGAGATGAAAATATAATATACCGGTAGATCATGCGAATGCAGAATCATCGCTCTACATTTTCTTCTCACTTCTCCCTGTTTCATCTGACTTCTCCCTGAAGTCAGTGGAGGGAGAAGTGACTTCTCCCTCAAATTACCCTCTAGGCTGGTCCCTGATTACCCAGTAAGGATTCTAGTTCAAAAACAGAAAAGGGTGCGAGAATTGTCAGTACTTGGCACTGCACAGGGCTCGCCGCTAGTAACAGCTCATCGTTGATTCTGCTTGGAAACTTTAATTTTTTTTTAACAGTGGTAGTGTCTAGTGAGACTGGAGTTAGCATGACTGGTGGCATGGGTACAGACTTTGGTTCTGTTTAAATAGCGGAAACTACACCCAGTCTTTATTTTCAATATTATTTATGTCTAATTTCCACCAGAACTATACGTATTGTCAGACGACGAAGATGACTGTGCCAAGCTATATTCCAGTGAAAAGATTCAAATGGAAACGAATCGTACAGCCAATTTGAATCGAATAGCAACTTAAGATTCAAAATCGAATCTCAAAGCTTCGCAGGGCACTACTGGCATGTCATTGACATGGTGGGCTTTGAGGAAGAATATACAGCTAACCCTTTACCTAACATGAAAAGCAGACGACACTTGCAAAAAAAATTCTTGAATACTTAATTTTCTTCATTTTTTGTCTCAACAACATAGGTTATGACCCCTCATTGGAACGAGCTCGTTCCAAAGAGGGGTAATAACCTATGTTTTTGAGACAAAAAACAAAAATTAATTAGCAATTTTTGTGAATCGCGCTGGCAGGTTTTGACCGTTACGTTGGGTAAAAGGTTAAAACTAGAAGTCCTGTCATGAATAGTGCGCTCATCTAGGCTTAATTGCGCATTGGAATTGCATGCAACTGCCATATCGAATGGCATCCAAAGCACGGCAGGTTCTCCTGGTTACTCGGAGCAAACATGCAATGTTTCTGCCAATGGACCTCCGGGTTACCCGGAGGTCCATTGGCTGAAACATTGCTTGAGCACAGGCAATATGTACAGAATTTGATATGTACAGAATATGTAAAGAATTAGATAGCTTTACTTGAGCCATAACGCGTACATTAACGCACATATCAACGTGCTATTTGTGCGCATTTCATGACAGGACTTCTAGTTTTAACTGTACCATTTCCCTCTCACATGTGCACTCTCCTTCTTCAGGGATCACTATCTTGCATGGATTCTTCTGTCCTCTATAGGGAAAGGGTCTGAGGCCCATCCCATTGGGAAAATTTGCATCATGGTGGTTTTGAATGAGAATTTGTTTTGGAGGAGAAGAAATATACAAAGACATTTTACATTCAAACTAAACAGATACCATTTATACAGCATGTATACTAGAAGTATGTTTTACAACAAATAGTCACATGGAACCATGTTCACATAGTCTCTGTAGTCCCTATTTATTTATTGGTGTTTAAGGTCACATACTTCTGCAGGGCTTATATTTCGACGAGAATCGATTCGCACAAAGATTAGCGCAATAAAACCGGCGAGAATCCATGTAGATTCTTGCTGCACCTCTGCTAGGATGCGCGTGAAAAACATTGAGTCAACTTAACCCTTTAACTAACACAGCGGGAACAAATTAACCAATAGAAGGCTAACATGACCTGAAATATCCTGACACTTTGTCAATAAAATCTTACAAATATGGCTGTCATTGGAACCGGCTCATTGAGCCGGTTCCAACGATTGCCATATTTGTAAGATTTTATTGGTAAATATTGTTCATTTAATTATTTTATCATTTATTTATTATTTATTGTTTCAAAATTATCAAATTTAGTTTTAAAAATTAAAAAGGTGTGTTGGGTAAAAAGTTAACATGTGTTATCAGTATACAACAGTGGTTCAACCATGGTGGCGTCATGGGATCCTGGGACACTCATAGTTGGTATGGAATCTCGCAACCATTTTCACGAGAATCCAAATGGATTCTCACAAATTTAGACGAAATATAAGCCCTGCTTCTGCACAATGGCTAACCATGACCATGAGTTATACGGGTGGAAGAAGCCAGAGTACCCGGAGAGAACCACTGAGCAACGGCAAGCAACTGTCAGCTCCCCAACATACCAACTCCACACAAGCAGGGTTAGCATTGGTTGAAGACAGGTGCACCATCGACATGCAGTATGCCTTAGTACACAACGTCACCTTGCCCCCCCCCCCCCCCCCCCCCCTCTGTAGTCCCTATTAAACTATTCCTTTACTAATGAAGAAGAACTTATCATTTGTCTTTGAATTCAGACACGTTTTAAGTAGGGTTGTCACGATTAATCGATTGTTGATCAGTCATGTTGAAATCGATTATTATTTTTCGTTGTCGATGAATCGGTAAAATTTTTTAGGCATTTAATAATAAAAACAAGAGGCCACGTGGGGCCTGAAACGCTCATGTTGAACTGAACACAATATAAAGTCCAATAATGAGTCTACATTAAGCAATCCATTTCCATAGGATACACTGTCAATCCTTGAGCACCTCAGGAGTGACAAAAATAATCTGATCATACCTTTTCTTCAGTTGATCATAATGTAAAATGTAGAGCTCCCCTATGAAGCCCCTTGATACAACCTATGTGGATTAATCTTAGTTACACACCTCTAGAGGGTACAGAATACAAAATTTTTAATTCTTCAGCAAAATGGCCAATTCCGGCTCCCATAGAGAGCCCAAATATTAACCCAGGTTCTTGCTTTGAACACAGCAGAATCTGACTTCCCTAGAGATGTTGTGTACCGAATATGAAAGCATTCTGACTGTTGGATCTGAAGAAGAGAAATTGTAAAGAAATTTCTTCGAACTGCACTAAGTTCAAATTTGGGCTACCATAGCGAGCCCAAATATTAACCTATGGAACCGATTTGAACAAACTTGAATCTGACCCCCCTAGAGATGTTGTATACCAAATGTGAAAGCATTCTGACGAGTGGATCTGAAGAAGATTTTTTAAGAAATTCCCTCATATTGTACTAAGTTAAATTTCATGTTCCCATGTGGAGCTCAAATATTAACCTAGGCACTCGAATTGAACAACTTGGAATCTGACCCCCCTAGAGATGTTGTGTACCAAATATGAAAGCATTCCGACTGGTGGATCTGAAGAAGATTTTTAAAGAAATTTCCTCATATTGCACTAAATAAAAATTTGGGCTACCATAGTGAGCCCAAATATACACCTAGGGATCTGATTTGAACAAACTTGAATCTGACCCTCTTAGAGATGTTGCATACCAAATATCAAAGCATTCTGACTGGTGGATCTGAAGAAGATTTTTTTAAATTACCCTCCATATTGAACAAAGATAAAATTTGGGCTTCTGTAGGAAGCCCAAATATTAACCTAGGGACTTGGTTTGAACAATCTTGATTCTGACCCTCATAACAATGACGTATACCAAACATTAAAAGATTCTGACTGGTGGTTCTGAAGAAGAAGATTTTTAAAGAATATTCCCTATATTACCCTATGTTAAAACTTTGGGCTCCTGTAGAGAGCCCAAATATGAACCAATGAGCTTTATTTCAACAAACTTTTATGTGACCACCCCCCCCCCCCCCTCCCCCCCCACCCCCCGATGAATGCTGTATACAAAATATCAAAAGATTCTGATGATTGGTTCTGGAGAAAAGATTTTTTTAAATTTTTGCAAATATGCTGACTCAGCATTTTTTCGATGCCCATTACAGAACACCCTAACATAACCGATGGCAATTTTTATTTACCATTCAATTCTACTGGTCCTAAGGATACTTCATACTAAATAACAGCTCTCTGTTCCGTGTGGTTTGGGAAATATGAGCGTTTGAAAATATTTCTATTTTCAACTCCCAGGGTTCCCATGGGGATGCAGGAATTTTTTTTTTGCATGGGTCAAGTACTTATGACCCAATATTACCACAAACCAAATTTGGTTCATACCGGATCATCGGTTCAGAAAATAAAAATTTTGGGCGGGGCCAAAAAATCTTACCCCTCCTATTACAAAGCCAAATATTACTTCACGAACTTTGTTTGAACAAACTTGATTCTACACCTCATATGGAAGCTCCATAGCAAGTATCAAGTCATCGTACACATTGGTTCTTGAGAAGAAGATTTTAAAAATATTTTGGAGCATTTTCCCCCACTCCCTCCCTATGGGCATGTTGAGTTGAACAAAAATGAAATGCCCCTTTGGGACCATCACTCACACAAACTTTCACTTGAATTGGCCCAGTGGCTTTGGAGTAGAAGACCAAAACATGGTGTTGACGGACGACGGACGGAAAGCGATGAGATTAGCTCAGCCTGACTTTGTCAAGATGAGCTAAAAATTTATTCTACTCTTAGAATTAAGAATGAAACTGGTGAGTCCTACTCGTAGAATAATTTTTTTATTTGAAACCACTATGCGTTAATTCTATATATTTATTGGTGTTTTAGGTCGCATATTTTTGCATGTAAAACAGCTAATCATGCCCCATATTTGAGACCTTCCACCCAAGACATTGATGATCAGATTGTATTTTACCAGTTAACCCTTTACCCAACCTAACGGCCAAAACTGGCCAGCACTATTCTCAAAAATCCCCAATTAATTTTCATTATTTTTTTCATTTCTTTGTCTCAAAAACATATGCTATGACTCCCCGTTGGAACGAGCTCATTGAGCTCATTCCAATGAGTCATAACCTATGTTTTTGAGACAAAAAATGAAAACAATTAGTTATTCAAGAATTTGTTTTGCAAGTGTTGTCTGCTTTTCATGTTAGGTAAAGGGTTAAACAGAGCTTGTTTAGCACAGCAAACAAGTACTACTTCATTTACTGGGGAAACTTCACCAAACTATATATGATCAAAATACTGCATAATTTGGGGGCACGGTGGCGTTGCATAACCGGTTCTCGTAAGATCAAGCAATGTTGAGCCGGGTTAGTCCTTGGATGGGTGACCATCTGAGCAATCGATTTGGACTCCTGCATTGTGTCCTTGGGCAAGGGACTTAACGACTATTGTCCACATGAGGGCACAATGAAGCCGTGTACAAAGGCATACTGCACGTCGATGGTGTGCATGTCTCCAACTAATATAATCCTGCCTATGCTGCAGTGCAGAGTTACAATCTTGGGGGGCTGGCAGCTGCTCGTCGTTGCTCGCTGCTTCTCTCCGTGTATTCGGGCTTCCTCCACCTGTAAAACTGTCACTGATGCGATATGACGTTGACTGTTAAAGTGTTGTTAAAGCTTAATAAATAATATTGCATAATTTGGGAACAATTACATTTGGGCAGCATCTATCATCGCTATTTGGGCGGGAATTTAAAGGCATGTTAATCTACATCTTGTTTGACAGGACTTCTAGAGCTCTGTCAAACAAAATGTAAAAGAATAAACACTCAGTTTATCACTAACAGTATTCAATAGTATGAATTCATACACTGCTGAGAACCGAGAAAATCAGTAACTTTTTAACCCTTCACCTAACATGAAAAGCAGACGACACTTGCAAAAAAAAATTCTTGAATAACTAAATTTTTTCATTTTTTGTCTCAAAAACATAGGTTATGACCCCTCGTTGGAACGAGCTCGACGAGCTCGTTCCAACGAGGGGTCATAACCTATGTTTTTGAGACAAAAAATGAAAATATTTTGAAAATTGGCGATTTTTGAGAATAGCGCAGGCCGGTTTTGGCCGTTAAGTTGGGTAAAGGGTTAATGAAATTCTGAGCACTTACCAGGACTTTTGTATATATACAATAAGTGGAGGGTGGATTGTAACTAAATCACCCAGGGAATGGAGTTATCACCCAAAGTATCACTTTCAAATTCTGGACAAGGCAACAAAAACACAAGCACTGTTTCAGCCAATGGACCTCAGGGTATAACCCTGAGGTCCATTGGCTGGAACTTTGCTGATGCTTGTTATGCTTTGCAACAAATTTGCAATTATTGCTTGGGCTGAATCTCCACTCTGCAGGTGATTTAGTGATAATACACTCTCCATGTACTGTATATAGGTTATTACCACCATGTGGGTTTCCGAGATAGTGTCCCGAAGTCGAGACCTCGTCTCTGGGCATATATGGACAAGTCCATTAGGTCGAGTTGATATATGATCCAGAGGCAAGGTCAAAACTTCACTACACCAGGCCTGGCATTCTTTAGGAGTGCAGGAGTGCTGCACGCCTACTGCACGCCTAGAAAAAAATGAGGAGGGCAATTTTTTGCACCCCTTGATTTTCTGGAATGCCAGACCTGTTTGGGACTGTCTTCAAAATCTATTATCATTTCGTCCCCCGAGTTCCAAGATTAATGATGATTTGTCAATGTTGCATTGATTCGCAATAATTCATGACCCATTCTGTGTTGCATTTCGATACATTTTGATTGAAGACAGTCACATAAGAATTGAATGTAACATTTTGAATAATGAGAAGATGTGTGTGCCAATTTTTCCACGATGTAGCTGAATGTAGTACAATTTTTCAGTCACAACATTAATACCTTGGAATGAATATAACCAAAATAGCAAACAAGTTTTTGCATTGAAAATTTCAGGTGCAATTGCACTCCCAAGCAATCAGAGACGGGAAACGGTTTTGCACTCGTTGATTTTCTAGATTGCCAGGCCTGCTACACCATCTTGGAAACCCACTCGATGGTAATAATTTATTTTACAATATTCCATTCTTTCTTGACTTGTTCGCATATATTTCGACAATCATTCAGCATCTATGAATTGATTTATGAATGAAGATCAGAACGTCATGGTATTACATTTTTGAGCTGTGCATGACGTAATCCCCAATCATTGTTCCACTATAGCTGCCAAATTTGGTAGTATTGTTTCAGCTGTGTGTTTGTTTTACTTTTCAGGTTTAATGCATGGTTGGCCTGTATAAAAAAATACCTTTAAGGCTAAAGAAAATTAATCCTTTGATTCTCAGGCAGCAGCGCATTCGTTTTTTCAACCCGCATTCATCATATTTATTTCGGAGTCAAAATTCAAACTGCATATGACTATCATAGTTTGTGATTTTAGCAGTATCACATAGCGATTTGCAATGTAATATGTCGAATACATTGATACAGTATTGTTATTCTCTTCGCGAAATGTGACACAATTGTCATATGTATGTACAAAATAAATCTTGATTCAGCTGGTTGAGAGCTAGATTAGTTTTAGTGGTCTGAATTTGTTCATCAATAATTGTTTTATTACAAATTATTGGAGAGTGCCAATAGGTACTCTCCAATAATTTGTAATAGAACACATTTGTATAAACAAACTATTATTTACGTTTGATTGTATACGAAACATGGGTACGGAAAATGTTGGCTTTTGCACTGGTACCCTCATTTTTTGAAAAGCCTGATGTGGCTTCTAGCACTCAGCCAATTAAAAAACTCCTTATTATTTTTTCTCTCCATTTTAGTTGTTCTATATAGATTCGTGTTGTATGTACAAAAAAAAACATCAGTGAAATCAACATGGAAGCTCTAGAATTTAATTCCAGGCTCTCACAACTGGATTTTAGGCATCGGCAACCATTCCATCAGGAATAAAAAATAAAAATAAAAACTGCCCTCCCTCATTCGTTTTAAAACAAAATTGCCTGAGAATCAATTATTTTATTTTGTTTGGCCTAATGGCAAAAAAATGATCTAGCCTAATCTATTTAACTGATTTGGTGATTTATTTATCATTTAAATACTTGTTATTATCAGTTATTATCAAAATGGTGGCCTCGACACGTGTAACCAGTTTTTGATGAGTGCAGGTAAAAAAAAATGATCTCTCTCTGAGTTCAATGATCTCTCAAGGGGTTGCTACCTTCAATATACATTTGTCTAGACATTTTACTCATACTGGGGGAAATACGTTCTTGTTGTAAGATTAAAATTAAATCATCCATCTCATGTGAACATACCAGTAAACAATTCTTTCACATAGGTTAGAGTGGTGGCCTATTGGCAAGATCACCGGTCTCAGGATAAAATGGAGGATAAATTCTGACCTTCATCATCGGCATTTTTGCACACGACACTTAATCCCCATCACCCAAGTGGGAGCATGGTGGCAAATAGTGTTCAACCGATTATCGGAACTGGCCACCACAATTGGCCGATTGTGGGCAATCGGATAACAACGGTAACGGCTCCTAGAACATCGGTTCAACCGATTGTTGCCAAGCATTTTGTGATGATTCATTCAATAAAGTTGAGAAACAGCCACAGCGTGTATTCTTAATCTCTCTAGACACACCTTTACGGGATATACAAGTTAAACGACATGTAAAGCTTACAATTGAGCATAGTTGCGGCAATGGCCAGTTCATACTGGAAAAGAGAAGGCTGCACACCATTGACTCAGGTTGCAGTAAAATTACCACTCGCACGCACTTGGGCGGTAAACGTGGCTCTGAGAGCCACGTTTACCGCCCAAGTGCGTGTGACTGGTAATTTTACGGTGACCCCAGTCACCGAAGTTTAACACTGTGAAAAATGTTCAGTTTAATGTAGTTCTTTCAAGTCTCGACTTGTCTAGTGGTGCATGGTATTACAATCGGAATCTGCGCCGGAATCGGCCGATTGTGAGCTCAAATAACCAGTAATCGGTCAGCGACCATTATTGGTAATCGTTTTAACACTAGTGGCAAAGACCTTCAATCAATGATAACCCTGCTTATGATCAGGATGTTGGAGAGTCTGACAATTACTTGATACTGATCAGTGGTTCTCTCAGGTACTCTGGTCAGTGCTTCTCCTTAGTACTCTGGCTTCCTTCACCTGCAAAGTTTTCAGACACGATATGACCCTGACTGCCAAAGTGTCATTAAACTCCGAAATAAATAAATTAAATTCTTTCACATGCATTCCAAGACAATAACACTTGCATCTAGCACTGATCCTTGGGAAGCTCTCGGAGAGAGCTTCCCACGGATAAGTGTCAAGTTCACAAATTATTGTGTGCAATTTATGTAATGGAGGCACACAAGTACCACTGTTTATAAACACTCATTTTAATCCTTTACCCCACATAGAGCCTAGTTTCTCATTGATTAGAGCACTGTACTTGAGATCGAAAGGTTGAAGGTTGAAGGTTTGATCCTCTCCTGCACCATCTGCATTGTATCCTTGAGCAAGATATTTCATTGCTATTGTCTACATGGAAGCATGGCAGAGGTATGTACTAAGGCTGTTTGCAAAGTTACAATGATGGTACACTTGTCTTCTAGATGTTAATCCTGCTTATGCCGGGGGGGGGGGGGGGGGGAATATTTGGAACAACACATGCATTGAACAGTGGCTAGACATCAATAAGATACACTTCCATGCGAAATATAAAGTCATTCCATCCAGTATTTCAAAAGTTATTGAGTTTTGAAACTCGTTGGTCACAGACAGACCGACCGACCGACAGACGGGCCATAACTCCAAGAAAAATATTGGGAACAACACATGCATTGAACAGTGGCTAGACATCAATAAGATACACTTACATGCCAAATATAAAGTCATTCCATCCAGTATTTCAAAAGTTATTGAGTTTTGAAACTTGTTGGTCGCAGACAGACCGACCGACCGACAGACGGGCCATAACTACAAGAAAAATATTGGGAACAACACATGCATTGAACAGTGGCTAGACATCAATAAGATACACTTACATGCCAAATATAAAGTCATTCCATCCAGTATTTCAAAAGTTATTGAGTTTTGAAACTCGTTGGTCACAGATAGACCGACCGACCGACAGACGGGCCATAACTCCAAGAAAAATATTGGGAACAACACATGCATTGAACAGTGGCTAGACATCAATAAGATACACTTACATGCCAAATATAAAGTCATTCCATCATGTATTTCAAAAGTTATTGAGTTTTGAAACTCGTTGGTCGCAGACAGACCGACAGACAGACCGACCGACATTGCCACTTACAGTGCTGCTAGTCGCAGCTAAAAACTGTCCTGACATGATATGACCCTGGCTGTTGAAAATGTTATTTATTTATTATTTATTGATGTTTAAGGTCACATATTTCTGCACAATGGCTAATCATGACCGCGACAGTTTTACGGGTGGAGGAAGCCGGAGTACCTGGAGAGAACCACCAAGCAATGGCGAGCAACTGTCAGCTCCCCAACGTACGAACTCCACACAAGCAGGATTAGCACTGGTTGAAGTCAAGTGCACCATCGACGTGTAGTACGCCTTAGTACACAACGCGACTGTGCCCCCACGCAGGCAATGGAGATGAAGTGTCTTGCCCAAGGACAGAAAATGTCATTAAAATCCCTAATAAACAATCCTTTACTCAACGTAAACACAGCACATGAAAAGTGCAAAAAAATGTCTTGAATAATTTATTTATTTATTTATTGGTGTTTAAGGTGACATATTTCTGCACAATGGCTAATCATGTCTGCAACATGGAGATGAAGTCAAGTTTAGTCAAATGAATATACCCATGTTGCACATTTTAGAAGATTTTCACCACATGCATTGGTGACTGGGTCCTATTTTACAAGTAAAAGTCTTGGAATAATTGAACATTTTAATTTTTTGATTGAAGAACATTGCTCATGGCCCCCACTGAAATAAGTTTAATGAGCTTGATCCAATGAGGGAAATAAGCTGGTTTTGTGACAACAGATGAAAAATAATAATATTTGAATGGTGAATTTGCTGATTAGGGCTTGTCACATTTGGCCATCACATCACTTAACTCCGTGCGCTGATGTCAAAATGGCAAGGTTTCCAACAACAAATATTTCCCAAAATGCAGATTGATATCTAACTGAATATAATTTGTTTGACAGAGCTCACTGAGCTCTGTCAAATAAGATATGATTGGTCAAAGTCATACTTAAAAAAGAGAAAAACAGAATGATTCAGGCCTTTAAATTCATTTATTTTGGGCACACCATTTTGCCCTAATTTGGGCACATAAACACCATGAATAACAGCCTTATCCTGTTACATTTTATTGCCATGACTTTCTTTGTGTTTCTATGATCATATTATGATGGAACTTATTCTCAAATGTAGAAGCACAAAGAATTTTTTTTTTTTTTTTGATGTCTTCACACCATCTCTAATTTGGGCACACCTGTAAAAGTGTGAAATTGGGGCAACCTAAAGGTCTCTGATTATAGACAACTCTGTTGCTCTACCAGATTGCTAGGTGTTAAAGGTTTAATTAAAATGAGTCAAGAAAGTACCTAAATATATTTTCATGAACATTCCATCAATGTCCAATTTTCAAGCACTTTCAATGCCTTGAATTTTAGTTTTGAAATTCAAGGACCTTTTAAACCTTAGGTCCCCCTTATAGCCACAAACAGCTTCTCTTATTTTGCTCTGAAAAAGATGCCCTAAGTGTATCTTCTTCCATAAGAATTCACCTGGTAGGATGCATTTATCTTGAGGAGTTTTTACATCATTGTTGGTTGCCTGTATAGGCAGCCAACAATAATATAGAAATACTGTAAAGTCATCTGCAGCTGTGTACATGCATATACGATAGTTATTGACATACAGTAGAACCTGTCTTGAGAGACCGCCCTTTGGGTCACACAAAAGTGGTCTCCCAAGACAGGTGGTCTCTCATAACAGGTTTCAGGTTTTCTCAAGTCAGTGAATAACCAACCACAAAATTCAGAAATGGAGAAGAATGGATTTTTGTAATTACTTTGTAGCTGTTTTTTTTATGAAGTTTTTGTAACAAATTGAAATGGACTGTTATAAAAATTATAAAAATAAATTAGTGTTGAAAATCTTCATTGAAGATTTTCAACACTAATTTATTTTTATAATTTTTATAACAGTCCATTTCAATTTGTAACAAAAAGATTTTCAACACAAATTTATTTTTATTCCTATCTGTCACATTTCAGGTATGTATGAAATTGTTTATTCAGCAATAATCCTAATCTTTTCACAGGGGTCTTATAAAAACATCTCAATCTCTAATGAGTTTGCAATTGAAACCTAATTAAGAGCATTTAATACTTTTAATTATGTTAGTATAACCACAATGGATTTTCCAATTATACAACAGATAAAAAGTTTTTGACATGGTTTCAGTCTTCAAAGGGGCGGTCTCTCAAGACAGGTCCATTATGGCATAAAAATACAAGTTGGTACCAGGTCACAGTGGTCTCTCAAGACAGGTGGTCTCCCATAGCAGGTCCATTATAGAGTAAAACCAATCGGTGCCTGGTAGATGTGGTCTCTCAAGACAGGTGGTCTCTCAAGACAGTGGTCTCTCAAGACAGGTTTTACTGTACAATTAATCTGAGAAATTAAGGGTTAAGTACTGTTAAAAGACCATACAACAAATCCTGTTATATTGTTAGAAACAGTGCACTTCTAAGATCTCTGAAAGGCACAGATATTGATGTTACAAAACCAAGTGACAACATGATAGTTAGAAATTTTACAAAACTAAGGCAATTGCTTCTTGTGCGCAATAACACCAGAGCTTCTATATAAACATTATAATCTAATCTAAGCAGATCACATTGTGATCACCTACAAAAAATTTGGTAATTTGGGGCACCTGCGGTTCTGGAGTTCTAGCACAAGGTTCACTAACATCCATACCGTTTTCAACTGACTCACTGACTGCCTGAACGGTTAAAGATTCAGTGTCAATGTCAGTGCCATTACAGCCAGAAACCACCGTATGGGGAGATTCCTCGAGAGGGATGCATGGATTGTAACATGGGTTTGCCCCATAGCAGGCAGGACAAATGTAGTGTTCGTGACAACAATGAATCTGAGTTGTCATCATGCCACACTCACCACAACTACTGATCTCACATGGAATGAACATTTGATTTTCACGTTCAGTAGAATACGTTTCACTTCCTGATTCACTGATGTTGCTGCCATCTGAAACCTGCTGTGAAGTATTTTGAGATTTGTAATGTTGCACAGTCAAGGTGGAAGGAGAAGAGGATTCACGAGTGGAATTCAATGTTTGACTGACAAATTGAGTTGAATTATTCATTCCACTAAACTCCTGTTGTTGTGTTTTAAGAGTAGTAAAAGTACTACAATTATCCTCGACAGAAGCTTTGGCTTCAGAATGAGGTATAGTGTTACAACTAACACCCTCCTCATCTTCTTCATCTGAAGATATAACTAAAACAGTATCTGATTTAATCGGGAGACGGGGGGTTGCATTTTTTTGGAACACTGGTCTTCTTGTCAGAGGGACTGCATACCTTGGTTGAGGTGAGTTATTTTTAATCAATCTTGAATCCTGTGGTCTCTGTCCATTACCTTGTTTATTCAGCAAATCAGCGGCAAACTGTGAATTAAAAGGAATAAGAAGAAGTCCATTGTTGCCAGCATTATTTGTTCTTTGAACCAACATCTGAGGCTGTTGAGGTGAAATACTCGCATTGGGTGACCTTTTTATAGGTGATCGTCCAAGTATAAGAGGGCGAGATCGCTCATTCCTCATGGAAGTATTTGCAACATTTCTCACAATATTCATACCAGATGGCACCATCATTCTTCCTGAGTTGATGACTGCCTGAGATTGTGAAACTGGAACAAACATACCATCTCTGAAAACACTACCAGTTAATTGCTGCATTAGAAGTGGGAAGCCTCCATTGGGAACAATCTGAGAAAAGCGACGCGGCTTCTTCATTGTCCATCTTTTAATTTCACCAGGAGCAAGTTTTCTTAATTTAACAAAGCAGGGTTTTATCAGTCTTAAGAGCCACCGTGAATGACGATTCATTCCACATAACAAGATTTTCATGAATTCCCGGCGATCACGTCTGGAAAACTTGTACCAATGAGCAGAAATTTCTCTTTGTCTTGGTTTATATGTGACTGGCCAATCAGAAAATTTTCCTCTTAATTTATTTTTGTTAAACTCGGGTTCCGGTTCTTCAACTAATTCTGACTGACAATATTTTTCAATATCGTCTACAGTTGGCTGAAAAGCCCCAGCACCAGATTTCAAATATTTCATAACACGTTCACCAAGCGAAGATGAAAATGCAATTGACAGTAAAGGTTTTCTATTTCTGCCACGGCTATATGGACATGGATCACTATCATCATCATCAGAATCGTCTGATTCGCTATAAGATGCTGGACTATCATTTGAATTTTCATTCTCGAAGTACAAACTTAAACTTTTCCTTGGACTAGACATATCTCTACTTAATTGTGACATTAGGGAATTCTGGGATCTCGGTGACATCATTCCTTTGTCTTTTGGTGCATCAAAATCCAGAATAATGCAGTCTGAATCACTTTTAGATGGTGATAACAATTTACTTTTATCTTCAGTGGGTAATAAATTCAATGCTTCAATCAGAGAATCTTTTGATGGAATACAACATGTTTTATCTAATCTTTTCCTTTTACGACCAGTGAAGGCTAAATTTCTGAAAATCCTGCTTCCATCACCTCTGATACCAACACTATTAAACATTAGGTCACTTTGTGCACTACGTGAAGCTGAATCTCTGTCGGAAGTAATGCAAGTAATAACAGGCTGAAAAGGTTTCTCACTGCATACTTTCTCATGATTCTTCATTTGACTTTCATTAAAAAAGTCTTTATTGCAAAAATAACAAATGAATACCTGTATCACTCCATCTTCCATGAAGTCATCTGAAATAGAAGAAAGTTTATCAGATACCTTCCCAGTTACAATAACAACCTGCCCCCCCCCCCCCCCCCTCTCCCCCCTCCCCCTCCACATGCACACAAATAAATTCAAGCATCCTGTTACTTACTGGTAGGGCTGCACGATATTCAAAACTGAATACCGGTATCGGTATTCAAAAGAGTACTGCGGTATACCCGTATATCGAAAACTGTTCAGAAAAATGAACATAAATCGAGGCTTGAGGCATCACCGTCGGAACGAATTAGCATGCCTTAGTGATGCGGTTTGAAAAACCTTTACCCAAGGCAGCCGATATCAAAATTTATTATTTTAAAAAAAAGTTTATCAGATTTTCCCCCAAAAATTCTACAAAACAATATCATGCGACCCCTCATTGGAACGAGCTCAACGAGCTCGTTCCAATGAGGGGGCACATGATCTAGTTTTGTTGAAATTTTTGAAAATTATTTTTTCAACTGTTGAAATTGTATATTATGTGAGCACATGCAGACGATTCCTTGGGTAAAGGGATAATATTATTCATGCGGGGCTACAGTTAATAAACACAAGACATCTGGAAATTTAAATTGTGAGGAAATAAATAATGACGATAAACCGATATTTTTGCAATTACACCAGTATTCGATTGATATTGGTTTGAATACCGGTATATATCGGTTTATCGATATACCGTGCAGCCCTACTTACTGGTTCGAGCTATATGTTTACCACTTATTATGATAAAGGGAACTTTCAGAACCCATGACTACATCAAAAACACATCAAGTGCAATTTATTTATTTATTTATTGTTGCTTAGCGATACATCAACACCCAAGACTATCTCATCACAAGTATAAAATCAAGTGTAGACCAGGGAGGGGCCACCAAAAATTTGCAAGACGTGACATGGGGGTGGGTGCGTCTCTTGAGTGCGCCAAAAATGTGCATTTCCAACTTGTGCAATTTTTTAAAAATATATCAATATATCAGCTAATATATACCATCATTTGTGTTTCAAACCTTAAAGATGATGTTGTACATCACACTCTTAACATAAATACAACATCAGGAGGCTTTATATGTGAGAATATTGGGCTTAATCTGGGAAAATGTCACACGTTAGTAGGGGGTGGGTGTCTTGTTCGAAATGTGGAAAATGTGCAGACAATATTTCAGGAAAATTCTCTCTGATGCACTAAATTCAACCCAAGTTATATTATTTATTAACAGAATTTGTATGGATAGAAGAGGAAAGTAGCAAACACCGGAGAATACTGACAGAACAATTCAAATGAAAATTTGTTCCCGTATATGTATGCCTGCTCTGGCCAAGCCTGATAATGAACAGCTTGTCATTTGTAGATTGGGGCCCACAGCAGCCCACAGAGGTTTAAATTGGTGGTACCAGTTTAAGAATATTATGAAAGCCCCCTAAAGACAGCTGTGCCTACTAAGTTTATAAGTTTATTTTGGATTTTAATGGGAGAGTGGGGGGTGGGTGTCTGAGAACGGTAGTAGAAAATTTGCACGTAGTGGGTGGGTGGGTGTACGAATAAAAAGTTAAAAAATTTATAGTAATTTATATATTTTTTATACTTACCAATGACCCAGACTTAGCTGGTGCTAACTCCAACAAAAACCAGGGTCAAACACAAATTTTGCCCCCCAATCCCCAAAATTTGCATCCAAAACAAAAAGAAATCATGTCCTAAAGGACCTCCATAGTACGCCTCTACTGCGCATGCGCAGTGACGCAGTCGTCCCGAAATTGGCGCCAATTATCATTCTTACTGGCAGTGCCTGGTCAGCGCTATGTACTCAGCGGGGAGGCAAGAGTTCCCAACTCAGGGAGGGCCATCCCCGTCTGGGTCATTGGTAAGTATAAAAAATATATAAATTACTATAAATTTTTTAACATTTTTATACTGTACCAATGACCCAGACTTAGCTGAATAGTAAACAGGCTGGAGGGCCTAGGACATAGAGGAAAATCCAATAAGCTCAATTATATAGTAAAGAGGTAACCCCTTAAGGAGAAAAGGAGTATTAGGCTTTACATGTATCTTTCTTATTTAATATTAAATTAGAAAGATACACTACCCTTAATAATTGAGCACAATAACATTCATGTTCTCTATTAACATCCAGTATAACCCTTATACTAATTATTTTTAAAGCAAGCCAATAAATAAAGTAGTCCAGAGAATTGAGACTCTTTATAATCATTTAAAAGTGTCCGAGTATTGTATATTAAAGCCCGTTTGACACTTGACATATACAAATACTTCACACCGAGCTACACTTTAAAAATAAGACATGAATGAAATTAAACATTAATATTACACTTTAAAACCATCCCGGAAGCGACTCAGAAATACTGTCTTGGAGGAGGCATTCCCTTGCTTTTCACTATAAAGCAGGTGACCAAAGGGAACACCCGCCCCCCCCTTCCCCTTGCCCTGGGTCAAATAGCCCAGAGCGAAGAGGGCAGCCGGACGGAGTCACTGCCGGAATAGAAAGCCTGCATAACTATAGTTGCAACTGTTTAGTGGACGACATTCTGAGCAACAGATAACGGACCTAAACAATGCAGGTCTCCAGAAATGGACTCAATATTTCTGAGATAAAAATTAGTAAATGTGGATGGCTGAGACCAATAAGCAGCCTTCATTAAATCTGTAATAGCAACACTATTAGCATAAGCCCAGGAAGTAGAAAGAGCTCTTACTTCATGAGCAGAAATCTTAAGCACAGACTGCTGAGAAGAAGATAAATCTTCATAAGCAGTACGGATAGTTAACTGAATCCATCTAGCAATAGAATGGACTGAAATGTCCTTTCTATTAGGCATCAAAGACAGAAAGAAACGTTTCCGTCCCTTTCTGATGAACTGAGATCTCTGTTTATAGATACGTAGTGCTCTAACAGGACAGAGTAAAGGCCTACGCCCGTCTGAAGACGGAAGAGCCTTAATAACAATAGGTTCCGGATATTTATTAGGAGCCTGATTCTTAGCTAAAAAACCCACATTAGTAGTGAAGGTGATAGTGTTCCCAACACTACGATAATGAGAATCATCCACCGATAGTGCATGAAGCTCACTGACTCTTCTGGCAGAAGAGAAAGCTAAGAGAAAAGCTGTCTTATAAGATAAGAATTTGAAATCTACTGTCCCAAGAGGTTCAAATGGCTTTTCCTTCAATTTAAGGAGAACCCAAGCTAAATTCCACTTAGGAATTAATCTAAGAGTTCTGGGTCTATTTATCGAAAAGTTTCTAACCAATTTCGATAAAGAGACATTAGATCCAATTTGTAAACTATCATGATGTGCATAGGTATCAGATAACATAGATCTATAACCCTTTATAGTAACAGGCTGCAGTTTGATTTCGTCAAACAAGTATACTAGAAAGTTTGCAATGTCTGGTATAGAGGGATCAAATATATCTACAGAATGATCCCTACACCAACGACGAAAAACCTTCCACTTAGCCGCATAGTTTAGCGAAGAGGAGGTCCTCCTACAGTTAGAAATCGCGTCCACTGCTCATCCTGTAAATTGCTTGCCATGCAAGAAGGACCACACAACGGAAAAACGTGAAGGTTGAGACCTTGCGGGTTGTGATGGAGTTGGCGCGATTTCCCCTGCGAAAGAAGATCCTCTCGTGGAGGAAGCTTCCGCGGTAGGTCCCACAACAGACACCTGAGTAGATTTATCCACGGTCTCTGTGGCGACAGAGATGCTACCAACAGAATCTTGCATTGAGATTGTTTTATCTTTAGCAATACTTGTTGAATTAACGGCGCTGGAGGATACGCATATCCTATCATTCCGTCCCAAGGGATCGACAGAGCGTCTACTGCAAATGCTCTTGGATCCGGACACGGGGACACATACGTCTGCAACTGATTGTTGAGATGTGTCGCAAATAAGTCTATCATTGGCCGTTCCCATTGGTAGCAAATCTGATTGAATACTTGTTTGTTGAGAGTCCACTCCGACGGCAACAAACGACCCTTTCGTGAAAGGGAGTCTGCTAGCACATTCAGACGACCCGGTATGTGACGGACCGAAAGAAGAACGTGATGTTCCAATGCAAACAGAAGGATTCTTTCCGTTAGATTGAAGAACGGAACTGAATGAGTGCCTCCTTGATTCCGTATATACGCCACTACTGTCGTATTGTCGGATAGGATTTGGACATGAGCATCGTGAATAATGTCCATCCAGTGACGTAACGCAAGCCAAATTGACATCATTTCCTTGATGTTTATGTGCTTGCACAGGAATTGCGGATCCCAAAGACCCTGGCATCTCGAATCCGTTGGGATTAATGATGCACCCCAACCTGTTTGACTGGCATCCGTCATAATGGTAAAACTCGGATCCGGCAACTGCAGCGGAACTCCTTGAGTTAACCACTGAATGTTTGCCCAAGTCTGAATCTCTTGTTTCACTTGATCTGACAAGAGAACGTCTACATCGAGCGAATGAATTTTCACACTCCAATTCTGAGTCAGGAAAATTTGAAGAGGACGTGTGCGTAGCCGCCCCATCGGAATGAGATCCGCGGCGGCTCCGCACAGACCTATCAGTCTCATAAATTCTCTCGCCGTGACTTTGTCTGCATGCAGACAATAGCGAGCGTAACAACTGACTAATTTCGCTCTGGTTAACGGCAGACGAACGAGATTGTTGTGCGTCTCGAAGCTCATTCCCAGATGAGTGAATGACTTGGACGGCACCAGATCCGACTTCTCCTCGTTTACTATGAAACCGAGACGTCGGAGCAATAGAAGAAGATTCTGAACATCGTTCTGAAGCGTTAACTCGTTGCCGTACCTCTGAAGAATGTCGTCCAGGTAGGCCGACGTTACCGCAGACGAATGAGCTCGGAAGTAGATCATTACCGAGTTCATTACCCGAGTGAAAGCCCAGGGTGCTAGATTCAATCCGAAGCACATGGCCCGGAACTGATACACCACTCCTAGGACTGCGAAACGTAGATACTTTCGGAATGTCGGATGTACCATGACGTGAAAGTACGCATCTTTGAGATCTATGCTCGTTGCATAATCGTTCACCCGAATACTCGCTCTGACCGATCGAATCGTCTCCATATAAAACTTCGGAGCGACGATCAGCTTGTTTATCCAGCTCAAATCTATGACTGGACGGAACGAGCCGTCTGGTTTCGGAACCAGAAACAGATGGCTGTAGAATCCCAGAGATTCCTGGTTTTCTACGACCTCTACCGCGTTCTTCATTAAAAGAGACTGCACCTCTGATAACAGAGCATCTCTTTTCTGTGGATTTGACGGAAGATGAGTCCACTTTGGACTTCGAGTTAATGGAGGCTTTCGTTTGAAGGATATCTTTAGACCTTCCGAAGTCACTCCTCTCACCCACGGGTCGTCCGTAATCGACGCCCACTCTTGTGAAAAACTCGACAACCTTCCGCCAACCGGAACGCGATAGAGGTTTAAGCCATCACCTCCTGGACCTACGGTAGGAGAAACCACGTCTTCCACGACCCGCACCTCGCCTCGTCGACCTCGGGGCGTCCGACCGATTGTCCCGGCCTGAAGGACGTCCCGAACGAGAGTCGCTATCCTGACGGTCTCTCGAATAAGGCCAAGAGGACGCACCGGAACCTCTATAGGAACCTCTCTTGGGCGCATTAGACCCAGAAGTGCCTGCCTTATTCGTGTCTGCTGTATCCGACCTTTTAGGAGCGGATCTGAACAACAGAGAATCATTAGCTTTCTTTTTAATATTATCATAAATAGCGGAAAGCTTGCCGTCAAAGAGAAGTTCTCCTGAGACCGAAGCGACTCTAAGAGAGTTCTTCACCTTAGAATCCACTAGTGTGGATGTAGCTAGGGCTGCGTCACGTCTAACCAACTCCAGATTTGCCACTGAAAGGGCGGAGTTACACGTGGAATAAGCTACTGCCCTTGAAAGAAGTCTTAAAGAGGATTGTATATCCTGAAACTCTTCCCCTTGAAGGCGCAGTGATAACGCCTTAGTAAGGTGATCTGCGTAAGATAAGGCATCTAAATTGGCTCTGTTAGACGCAATAGCTGTTTCCAACACCGCGGTTGGAATAGAAGCTGACGACGGTAATGATAGCTCTAAGTCTTCCGCCTCGTCGTCCATACGCAGAGGAACTCTCGGTATACCCTGTCCTGCCGTGTCGAATTTATTCCTTGCATTAATGAAAGGCAGGTTAAGAGTATTAGCGGACAAGAAACCTGCTTTCCCCGTCCTGGAAGCAAGTTTAAATATAGCGTCGTTCAATAATTCAAATGTTCTTGCAACATTATTGGACTGCGACGGAAACTCGGGAGCGATGTCCCTGAACCGCTCAAAAAATTCAGAGTCCAATGACGCTATAATTCTCTTGTCCGGAAGCGCAGCAGTCTGGCCCGACGGAACAACTTGAGGGAGAAAGTGCCGGATGAAGTCCACGGCAGCTTTATGTTGTTCCGAAAGGGATAGCTCCAATTCATCCGTATCCCTTTCACCATCCGGTCGGACCTCCCGATGTTCCCGGTCGTCCGCCCCCGATGCTTCGGCGGAGCGTACCGACCCAGCGTCGTCGGATAATTCTCGATCCGACACCGTTTCTGTCGGCTGCTGGGATGCTGCGATAAGCTGTGCTATCTGCACTAGAATGTCCGACGTCGAGACCTGCGGAGGAGCGGTCTTTCGCTGCTTCGCCGAGGGCAGCTCCGCATCAGATGGCTCCCGCATACTTTTCCTATGCGAACGTCCGGAGTCCATCGGTCTCGAATCCCTGGCTGCCGGATGGTGTGACCTGGTCGCCGAAGAATCCTTCATCGGCGAAGCTGGCAAAATATCGGAGGTCACGCAGCCAAGGTGCGGTCGTGTGCGCCGACGAGAAGAGGAAGCCTTAACAGTCTCTGCGGACTGCTTATACAACGGAGCGTCCCGAGCGACGGACGTATGCTCCGCTAAAGACACATTTTGTACCACAACATCTGGTCCCAGATGTTGTTGTACGAGAGAGGGGCCTCTCTCGCTCGCGGCCCGGCTGGACCTGGACGAGCTAGGAACCGGACTAAAAGGCTTCCTCCGTTCTCGTTTACTATCCGCCGTCACTGGGTGTGCATCTATTATTTTTATAGTGCTCGCATCACCCAAAATTTCCTCTTGGACCGCATCGGACGAACCCGGCTGCCGAACCATTCGGTGAATGGATGCTACACCGGGCGAGCTAGCGGACGACATTTGTCTAATCTCCATGAGCACTTTTGCCGCTAGCTCTGAATTCATTTGTGACGACGGACGCACACTTGAAGAAGATAACATGGAAACATCACCCTGTTCTGGTTCCTCTGAAATAGAAACTGAGAGAGTAGAGTGACCTTGTGGAGAAAGAGCCAGCATCGCTCTTTCTCCAGAAACAACATATCGTGACACACGTTTCCAATGTTTCTCATCCCAATGTTCACATATAGGACAGGGATTAATGCGAGAACACTGACTACAATTAATACAATGATCATGAAAGTCAGAGGAAGATTTCTTCCTATTACAATTTGAACAATGTCCCTTCATTGTGAAAGAACAACAATAAGTCCTAGTTACTCGCAAAAACCCCCGACACAAAGATACATAATAACATGATCCATTAATAAATGAAAAAACAATTGCAAAACAAAATAATTTTGAAAAAATATTTTTTCAGAGAAGCCCAAGTTGCTGAAAAGTAACGTTGAGCCCCGATGGATCCGATGGCAAAGTGTGGTCAAAAATTTTAAATTTATATAAAATAATTAATGAGACACTTTCGTATAATATAAATGTATCTTATAATGAGATAAACTACCACAAAGGCAAACAGCCCCCCTCAAAAAAGGCTGTTGCCAATGAAAACAAACAGTGTAAACACACTAGAAAACATGACTCCAGGCACTGAAAAAACTGGCCCGGAATCAGTCATCAATTACACTCTATCTGATGCAAAACAGAGACTCCCAGGGGAGAATCTGCAGAACATCAGATGGAAGATGCAGAACACAAACGTTATACACCCATGGGTGAAAACGTAACTATGGGGAAAATAACAGAAAACATTCTGTAACCAAGCAACTCTCCCAGGAAATTTTAGAAATGAAACTTCTCAAAAATATGCCAAAAGCATGGGAGAATTGCAAGGGGGGACTTTAGAAGGCTAGGGGAGAGGAAACACTGAATAAGCAGTGCAACAATTAGCAAGAATGACAACAAGAGGCCCATGCCTCGAAAATAGGCAACTTAACATAATTTCAACAAAAAAATTTTAAGTACAGCCCTGATTATTTTTTGCCACTTCTTTTTCCTCTCCTCCTTCTATCCTCCTTAGAATCACATTTTCTCCAAAAATTACGTGTCTGGCATCCTTTAAACTGAGATTTACAAGCACAAAGATCAGTGAGATGTTGACTGATGAAGGGCCAAACAGAGAATGATAATTGGCGCCAATTTCGGGACGACTGCGTCACTGCGCATGCGCAGTAGAGGCGTACTATGGAGGTCCTTTAGGACATGATTTCTTTTTGTTTTGGATGCAAATTTTGGGGATTGGGGGGCAAAATTTGTGTTTGGCCCTGGTTTTTGTTGGAGTTAGCACCAGCTAAGTCTGGGTCATTGGTACAGTATAAAAATATAGGACGTCACGTCTTGCAAATTTTTAGTGGCCCTCCCCCCCCCCCCCCTATGTAGAGACAATCATTCATAATTATGCTGCCCATTTTAGAGGACATCCACCCAGAGGGTGGGTATACAGACCTGGAAATAAAGGTCTTATATTGTAACACGTTGCCAGGTTATGCTACATAGCATGGTGGTAACCGTTAGGAAGAGGGGTGTTGTAATGTTTCTACGCCTTCTTTGTTTTTACTTCACCAGTCATCCTTTTTTTAAGTCTTAACCCTTTACCCAACACAGACGAGAGCAAAATTTATTATTTTAAATATCATTTTTTTTAATTTTTCAAAACATTTCAGCAAAACCATATCATGTGACCCCTCGATGGAATTAGCTCGTTCCAACGAGGGGTCACATATCATCGGTTTGTTGAAATATTTTGAAAAATTTTTTCAACTGCTGAATTTGCATATTACGTGGGCGGGATTCGGGCGATTTGTTGGGTAAAGGGTTAACAGGATTTCCACCAATATAAATATCAATAACTAAGGGACAATCTTGCTTCCACATTAGTTATTGCTATTTATGTAGGCTGAAATTATTTTAACCCTTTACCTAACGAATCGGCCGCATCCGCCCGCGTAATATGCAAATTGAGCAGTTGAAAAAATTAAATTTCTCAAAATATTTCAACAAAACCATATCATGTGACCCCTCATTGGAACGAGCTCATTGAGCTCGTTCCATTGAGGGGTCACATGATATGGTTTTGTTGAAATTTTTTGAAAAATTTAAAAAAATTGTATTTAAAATAATAAATTTTGATATCGTCTGCATTGGGTAAAGGGTTAAAATGGACATAGCCTGCCATTCTGTTCATAATGTGGGTGCAATGCTCAACCTTTGAGCTGGGATAGTTCTGAAGGACTGACAATGCTCAACCTTTGAGCTGGGATAGTTCTGAAGGACTGACAATGCTCAACCTTTGAGCTGGGATAGTTCTGAAGGACTGACAATGCTCAACCTTTGAGCTGGGATAGTTCTGAAGGACTGACAATGCTCAACCTTTGAGCTGGGATAGTTCTGAAGGACTGACAATGCTCAACCTTTGAGCTGGGATAGTTCTGAAGGACTGACAATGCTCAACCTTTGAGCTGGGATAGTTCTGAAGGACTGACAATGCTCAACCTTTGAGCTGGGATAGTTCTGAAGGACTGACAATGCTCAACCTTTGAGCTGGGATAGTTCTGAAGGACTGACAATGCTCAACCTTTGAGCTGGGATAGTTCTGAAGGACTGACAATGCTCAACCTTTAAGCTGGGATAGTTCTGAAGGACTGACAATGCTCAACCTTTGAGCTGGGATAGTTCTGAAGGACTGACAATGCTCAACCTTTGAGCTGGGATAGTTCTGAAGGACTGACAATGCTCAACCTTTGAGCTGGGATAGTTCTGAAGGACTGACAATGCTCAACCTTTGAGCTGGGATAGTTCTGAAGGACTGACAATGCTCAACCTTTGAGCTGGGATAGTTCTGAAGGACTGACAATGCTCAACCTTTGAGCTGGGATAGTTCTGAAGGACTGACAATGCTCAACCTTTGAGCTGGGATAGTTCTGAAGGACTGACAATGCTCAACCTTTGAGCTGGGATAGTTCTGAAGGACTGACAATGCTCAACCTTTGAGCTGGGATAGTTCTGAAGGACTGACAATGCTCAACCTTTGAGCTGGGATAGTTCTGAAGGACTGACAATGCTCAACCTTTGAGCTGGGATAGTTCTGAAGGACTGACAATGCATTCTAGTAAAACATAAGCGGTTAGTAATTTACGAAAGTTATATTGTATTACTTAGTCGTAACCTGTACAGTAGAACCTGTCTTGAGAGACCGCCCTTTGGGTCACACAAAAGTGGTCTCTCAAGACAGGTAGTCTCTCATAACAGGTTTCAGGTTTTCTCAAGTCAGTGAATAACCAACCACAAAATTCAGAAATGGAGAAGAATGGATTCATGTAATTACTTTGTATTTGTTCTTTTGTATGAAGTTTTTGTAACAAATTGAAATGGACTGTTATAAAAATTATAAAAATAAATTAGTGTTGAAAATCTTCATTGAAGATTTTCAACACTAATTTATTTTTATAATTTTTATAACAGTCCATTTCAATTTGTTACAAAAAGATTTTCAACACAAATTTATTTTTATTCCTATCTGTCACATTTCAGGTATGTATGAAATTGTTTATTCGGCAATAATCCTAATCTTTTCACAGGGGTCTTATAAAAACATCTCAATCTTTAATGAGTTAGCAACTGAAACCCAATTAAGAGCTTTTAATACTTTTAATTATGTTAGTATAACCACAATGGATTTTCCAATTCCAGAACAAGTAAAGAGTTTTTGTCATGGTTTCTGTCTTCAAAGGGGCGGTCTCTCAAGACAGGTCCATTATGGCATAAAAATGCCGCTCAGGATCACAGATCCAATGTCGAGTTGTGACCTTGACCTTTGTCCAGGCAAGTCCAAGGTCAATAGGGTTCTTTCTCGCACCAAGGCCAACACACCTATGAAGTTTCATGACTCTAGGTTGAACCACTATCAGGTTATCATCCGGAAACCAATTGTTGCGATATACTATGTTCAAGGTCACTGTGACCTTGACCTTTGACGTAGCGAGTCCAAAATCAATAGGGTTCTTCCCCTCACCAAGGCCAATCTACCTATGAAGTTTCATGAATGTGAGTTGAACCATTATCAAGTTATCATCCGGAAACCAATTGTTTAAGATTTACTATGTTCAAGGTCACTGTGACCTTGACCTTCGACGTAGCATGTCCAAAATCAATAGGGTTCTTCCTCCCACCAAGACCAACCTATGTATGAAGTTTAATGAATGTGAGTTGAACCACTATCAAGTTATCATCCGGAAACCAATTGTTTACGCCCGCCCGCCCGCCCGCCCACCATTCACCAAACTATAAGTCGAGTTTGACTTCGTCACAACTCGACTAAAAATACCAAGTTGGTACCAGGTCACAGTGGTCTCTCAAGACAGGTGGTCTCCCATAGCAGGTCCATTATAGAGTAAAACCAATCGGTGCCTGGTAGATGTGGTCTCTCAAGACAGGTGGTCTCTCAAGACAGTGGTCTCTCAAGACAGGTTTTACTGTAGTTTGTTTGTGTTTTTTATATTACTGACATTATTTATTGTTATTTATTGGTGTTTAAGGTCACATATTTAGGCACAATGGCTAATCATGACCGTGACAGTTTTGTGGGTGGAGGAAGCCGGAGTTCCCAGAGAGAACCACTGAGCATCGACGAGCAACTGTCAGCTCCCCAACAAACTAACTCCACACAAGCAGGGTTAGCATTGGTTGAAGATAAGTGCACCATCAACGTGCAGTATGCCTTAGTGCACAGCATCACTGTGCCCCCACGTGGGCAATGGAGATGATGAAGTGTCTTGCCCAAGGACGCAACGTGGTTGCCACAGGTGGAATTTGAAACGAGGACCTCTCGGCTTGCAGAGTGCCCCTCTACCTACTGAGCCACCGCGCTCCCTATTATTGACATAACCCACATCCAACCTAAACAGTCATTCACTGGTTATTTCTAGACAACAAGGGCCAAATATGGCATCTATTAACAATAAGTTCTGGTAATGATTTTTCCCAATTCCCACTTCAAACTTCATCAAAGTGGTCTAACTTACAAAATACAGTGGAGCCCACTTAACTGGACATCTCTTAACTAAATAACCCTCTGAATTGAATATAATTTCCAAACACAAAACCATTTACCATACATTCAGTACAAATTTGACCTGTTAATTGCATGTAGATTACATACTAAACTCCTGTTAATTGAATAAAAAATCTTTTAATACATCAAGAAATTACCTTGATAAGGCCATACAAAGTTGATTGTCTGTTTCTCGGGCCATTTTTTTCCAAAAAAGCATGAGGGCATGCGGGGTTTTTTTTTTCTTTTTATTTCTCCCCAGGAGGTTGTTTGTGGTAATTCAACCCCCACCCTAACTCCTGGTGGACCACGCAAAATTTTGCAAATATATTGGTTATTCACCGCAGGGGTGTTGGGTCATAAATGAAGTGGGGTTTGAATGTTTGTTTTTTCAGTGAAACGTGAAAATTATGACACAGGACGAAACGCCTCGTGGGTGAAACGTATCGGGATGAAACGTCTCTGGGACAAATCAAATGTCGAAGTGCCAACTTTCACAGATTTATTTTACCAACAAAAAAAAATCCCTTCACAACCTGCCTAATAAAATCATGAATCGCAATTTTTCCCCATTATATTAGCGGGGGAGGAATTCGCTAGAATTGTGCACTTAGTGATACCTTCCTGAAATTTGGCATGATGTAAGGGTAGGCATCAGAGATTTCAAAATCGATCGGCTACAAGTTGGCACCATCCTCTAGCCACCACTAGCAGCGAAATCCAAAATGGCCGCCAAGCGGATCGAAAAAAAGCTATTTTCGCCGATCGCACAACTGAAGCTCCAAACCTAACACCATACATGTGCTGTAATTGATGTGAATGATGGAGTGAAGCCCTTGGAACAAGTTGGGGGGAAGATTAATGGATAATGGGATCAGAATTTCCGTCGATGTGTGCGTCTGTGTGTCTGACTGTCAGTATGATCGTCCGTCCGTAGATAAATTAGTGTTGAATGTTTCTCGGGAATGCAATGGTCAAATGAACATGGTATGAGAGATTCCTGTCAACACATGAACAAGGGTACTCGATAGTATGCAGCAGTGGGGATACTTGGACATTTGATAATCCAATTAAAGTGACAGTCTATTCTCAACTTCCGGCATTTTCGATAGATTTATTTTCTAAGAAAATAAAACTATCAAATTTCTAGAGGAGTTCTGGTTCAATCTCAACACCATAGCGACACGTCTGCCAGCAAGGGCAGTGCTGGAATGAACTCGGGATGCATTAGTTCCCGTTGTTAATTATACAATGTTATCTTGCCAGTATAGAACATTGGCAAAATGGGACTAGAAGGGGTGAGTGTATGTTTGCAGTCATTCGAGGTACAGGAATATTTTTTGACTACAAGTAGTATTCTTCATTTTCGGCCAGTTAAGATGTGGTGTGTTCCAAGTCAGGATTAATGTTGCCGACACTTAATGCCCATCCCTCATGGTATGCTACTTTACCAGGGATATAGAGATATAGCCACCACTGGGAGCCAAAACATGACCTTTGATGTCGATGAGTGGTCGAAATGTTTTAGCGAATAACTTATCGAAATATGATCCGGTATGGCAATTTGATACCTTACGTTAGATTTATTAGATCAACTCAGGTATGGATTCATTGAGACATGAGTGCGCTACAAGATGAAGGATTTCCAAGTTGATTTGCTATGGAGTAGGAACTGACTAGTCACATGTGGCCTATGGCCAGAGAAAGACAAGGATACCATAGATGAACACACGGGTGAACGAAGGTATCAACTGTTGTACAGAGGCAAAATAGTTGGGGATATTGTATCATGCTATGCATGAATTAACACCGTCTTGTGCAGTAAATAACAGACTATTTTCCGAAATCTAAAACTGTATTCCTATACCCCGGACAATGTAGCAAGCCACATGGGATGAACATTTGTTAGCAAAATCAACTCAACTAGAAACATGACATGTGTTAACTGGCCGAAAATGGAAAAAAAAATACCAGAATAGGAGATGACTGGTCCTAACATGACAGTATACTACTCAATATTGTTACAACAGCCACCTTCACACTTACACAAAGGTGTGCACCTTAATCCAGCTTTCAAGCATTTGCAATTGCCCTTGCAGGCCTTGGCACAACTACAGTGGAGCATCAGTGCACATGCAGCACTTGCGTCTCCTAGGTGAGTCCAAAATGGGACCAGAATATTGAGACGTGGATTCCACTCCCATCCGTACTGTGATGGGTCTGGCACACATAAGTGTTTCTGCAGAGCACGATGCCAAATGAAAGATGACACAAGAATTACCCTTTTTACATGTTGATACAGAGCTGCTTTGGTGGGCGGGATGTTTTCCATAGACTTAAGGCCATGTGTGAACATATGCCGTCTCGCATCATTGACACGTGTACTGACACAACTGTTACTGTACATCTGTATGGTGAGTTTTTCGATATGCTGCATATGAGGGGAATCCTCTGAAAAGACTTGCGGATTCTCAGTCAATTCTATCATCATTTCAGTTGATGCGGGAAAATTCATCCATGCATTCCATCCTGTCTTCTTCCCAATGCCGAGCATGCTGGATGTTACATCACAACCTGTGAAGGCGTGGAAGAAAGTCAGGGCCTTACAGTAATCAGGTCCAAGTTGTGAAGCTATCTCATGAATTGGCATATCTTTATATGCCTTTCCAATTCCAAACCCAATCCACAGCTCACTGAGTCCAAGGTCACGGAATGTTGCGAAATGGTGCAAAGACAGAATGACGACATCAGAATCAACCGTGCGAAGAAAAGCTATTTTGTGACCTTGTGAGACTGCATGGTTGAGATGAAGCATCATGCGCGTGTCTGCTTCCTCGTGGTTCGATGGAGATATGTCACATAAGCTAACATCCTTATTGCATAGTACATATTCTCCTGATGTCGTTAACAACTGGTACTCGGATGTTGATGTTAATTTCAGCAGTTCAGCAGACAGGAACTTGAAAAATTCGTCTTTATTCTCACTAACTTTCAAGAATGCCTGCCAATTCTTCCCTTTAGGTAAAGGGACGTTCTCGGACACCCGTATCAACCTAACTGCTGTCTCACCGAGGCGTTTTGCTCGCGTCTGATTCTTCAAACTGCCTTCGGGGTAACAGTCATAGATCGCATCAACCCTTGTGGTGTTCGTGTTAATCAGAGATTCGATGTATGGCAATAATTGCAATCGAGCATATTCTCCAAACAGATCCGCTTTCTGTGGTTTGATTACATGGACTACAGCAGGCATATCCAAGATGACAACTGAAGCTTGTCTAGCTGCTGAATTCTTCCCTTGTGCAGGAATAGCTGGTAAACAATTGAGAATTTGAGATTTTGTCCCACTCCGTAGCTTACCTCTATCGGATAATGCTGGCGGATCACGTGCATTCTCGTGCATGAAAAACTCATCCATGTTTGAATCAGGCTGGGCTTGCAGTGAAACGAACATCTGGGTAACTATTGCGGCAGTTGCTTTACTTGACATGAGTTTGTCTCGGCCTTTGTCCAGGTTGGCTGGGGGTGGGTTAAGGAAGGTATATATATTTGCCTTGGGAATAACATCATTCAGGGGTACGGTGCATTCCACAAGCCTTTCCTTCAAGAAAGTGGAATATAAATGCTTGCCCCTTTCGGGTAATGACCGTAAACTCTTACTAACTTCGGGGTCCATATATTCACCAGTATCTAATGTCACCAGCTGACCACTAGTTTCATCATAAGGGTTGATAATGAGTCCCTGATTCACCAGATCGAGGAGAGATTTCAATTGATTCAGAAATTTTTTCTGCTCTGATACCGAACTTTCCGGGTGTTCCGTGTTATCTGATGATGTTGTGTGGAAACTTGCATATTCATACTCATCTATAACACGCAGAACTTCTGACCTTGAAAGCTCAATAACGACTTTCTCTTCAGCCTGGCCATAGAGACCTTTTGGACCACTGTCTTCTTTGAGTAGTTGGATACTATGTTCTTGGCTCTGATCTAAACCCATCATACTGAACTTCCTCTCACTACGCTGGACCACAAAATGGCCTTCCATGAATTTGTTGTGGATTGAAGGATGCCGCCTGGGTAGCTGAGACATGTCTCTCAGAAATACGGGGACCCACCGACAATAATTTGTATGTCCTAGGGCAAAAAAGTAACTGCACAACTCATCGATAGAACACAGTGTACCAGGCCAGTTACCGATTCGTTGGTTCCGAACGAATTGACAGCTTGTCAAGAGAAAGTTCCGAACGATTTCACCCCAATAGCGCGCAGTTGGAGATTGTGAAAGAATCCTCTGTTCCCACATTTCAAATGACTCATGGGGCCCAGTCTGCTGACAGTAAATCTCATAAGCATTCTTTCTGAGGATCTCAAGCCAAGCTAGAGTGAGAAGATATGCCTGTCGCGTCCTCTTGACATGTTTCCCACCAAGTAGGGATGATGCTACACCGGGTGTGAATATCTTTGCGAGGTGAAACATTCGCTCCCAACCAGAACCACCCATAAGCTTACCACCAGCTTCTTGGGTGCACATTTCAAGATGCAGGAATCCAATCATACACACCATTCGATCCTCACCTATCTCCTCTGGGAACAGCCATTGACATTTTTTCTGCCTGGCATACAACGGACAGTCACCTTCAATGACAGGTATCTGGCCGGGGTTTACGAAAGCAGTAGCTTCCCTGACCACATACATAGCATGCTTCTGCATACTGAGTGAGTCCGCTTTCTGCTCACTGAAAACAGGGAATACCCCAATAACTGCACGAGGTTTGACATTGTCTTGATCTTCATGTTTTGAAAAGAAGCCTGAAAAGGTCACAGGGACTTCATCAAGCTGCCAGCTGCCATCAACCTTCCCTTTATTGCTGATCTGTGACACATGAGACAACCAGTCATTCTCTCCCACGTTCAAATCTGCATATTCATTGGGCCGTACATTACATTCATCTGGAGATTCAAGCCTGATGTCCCCACCAAAGTCTTCAACGAAAGGAACAAATGCATAGTCGTCTGGGAGTTCAATTTGTGTGTCTTCTGGAACATCTAAACTCAGTGGTGGGGGATCAGTACCCACATTGTCCCTGCTCAGTTGACCAATGAGTGTGATGGACGTACCATGCATATCAGATCTACCAGATACATCAATGTTATCAGTGGTTCCTATCGAGAAAACATTACGTTTGCAGTTAGCTGGGACTACAACACCTTCGTTCTTGAACCGCAGTGAAACAGCTCTCGCGAAACTCCTGCGAACATCCATTACGCGATCATAAGAGACAGAGAGTCCCATTTGATGAAAATCTCTGATAAGATTTTTCATACGATCATGGGCATGCAACTTCAAACCCACATAAAGAGGCATTGGAGTTTCTCTGTCACGTCTCTGGTGAACATTTTGTGCATGTTCGGAGCGTTTCGCTGAATTGCTGATCAACATCTGTGAAATAGTACAAGCCACTCGAGTCTTGGCATTAACAGTCTCATCATCGCCTAAGTTCTGTATACTACATGTGCCCTCAAGTAGAACTCTAAGAAGAGTCAGGAGTGAGTTGGGTACAGGCTCGCTCAAGCAATAAGATGAAAATGATCCCGTGAAAGGAGCTTGAGATATGAGTATGTGTTTACGCAGAAGAAGACCCACATCAACTATCTTTTTTGCCTCTTCCTCAGACACTATACGAGTTAAAGATTCGGACAACAAGGAGCCAACTCGAAACCTACTTGAAATAAACACATCTCTACCCTGTGTGAAGGCGTCCCAGCCATCGCCCAATTTCTGCAACAAATGTTCTTTGAATCGAGTGGAATGTATTTCTTCACTAAGCCAATCAGAACCGACTTGCTTCAACCTCCGACTGTACAGATTCTTGAGATCGACAAGCTTCATCGCGGAATCGTTGTGTTCAACAAATGTTATGAGCTCTGCCATAACGAGAGGGTCATAGGGCAGGCCTGACGCGGAATGTTCGGCGTTCTTCGACTTTTTAGATTTAGCCGCTCGTGCTTCATTGGCAAGCTTACAATAACAGGTTTTGTGATAGTAAAGATCACTAGCAGCGGAATCAAATGCTGCATTGACCCGAGAAAAAACAACCCAGTTCTCGGCTTCCTTTGCCATAATTTTGAGTTTATTGTTATCAGACATTGATCTGCAAATAGGCTCACTGCTGTCACCTTCGCGTTTGTGACAATAAACACACTGGGGCAGTTTCCTGTCACAGCCAGATTCAAAACTTGTCCGTGTTCTTTTAGGACTCAGCGTGGAGCAGGATGCCACTGCCTCATTTCGCTCTCGCTTGTGTAGCACGCGCTGTACGATGTGAGTCCGAATACTGTCACGGCATGTCTTATGATATATTGCCTTATTCGTCAACAGTGACATCGACATACACTCATCACTCTCTCTCATCAAACAATCAATGGTCAAATTATATGGAAGCTCAACGCCATTATCTAGGAAGCGCGTTATGTCTTCCTCAATAGCTTTATAGGCGTCATGAAAACGAGATTCTCTATACGGACGCATCAATTTCTTGGAACTGTCTTGCTGGCAAAAGCAACAACGTTCCCAGTCAGTACTAGTCCGTACACGAAGAGGATTCTCACTCATTCTGTGAATGATTTTTGTGAACAATCGCGTTCTCGAATTAATTTCGACAGACAAATCAGAATTGCTTGCGGAATTACGCCAAACAAGAGATTGTATGGCAAAGAGACTGCTTCATAAAGAGCGTTGTTTCTCCGGGATCAGCGTCATTCAGGTTTGCCTGAATGACGCTGATCCCGGAGAAACAACGCTCTTTTCAAGTTCCAAGAAATTGATGCGTCCGTATAGAGAATCTCGTTTTATTCTACATCATCTCCCACGTCTGTTTCCAACACGTGCGTGGATCAGAGTTCACTTTCGCGCCCTTACAATCGGATGTATAGTCGGTAGACCGTCGAAAAGGAGGTTCCCTTCAGCCGCTGGCGGCCATTTTGGATTGTGCCGCTACTGGTCGCCACCGGTCGGTGTCAACTTGTAGCCGATCGTTTTTGAGAACCTCATAGCCTACACTAACAGTGTGCCAAATTTCAAGAAGGTATCACCAAGTGCACAATTCACCTGTATGTGACGAATTCCTCCCCCGCTATATTCAAAACAAGGGCAACGCCACCAGTCCCCCGGCCAAGATGGCAAATTCAAGGGAGCTGTTAGGATGCAATTTGTTCGCAGAGCATGGCCATTTTTTAACTTGACCTGTATTTCCAACCAATTAAACCACATACTTAGTTTCGTTTCAATCAAATGATCCAAAGTAAAGTTATCATCTGGACAACACAAAAACCGTATTTTCTAAGTCGAAAAAGGGGAATAAATCCAGTAAAAATGAGTGGAGCATGCCCATTTTCGAACTTGACCTGCATTTCCACCCAAAGAAGCGGCATACTAAATTTCGTTTCAATCAAATGATCCTAACTAAAGTTATCATCTGGACAACACAAAAACTGTATTTTTTAAGTCGAAAAAGGGGAATAAATCCAGTAGAAATCAGAGGAGCGTGCCCATTTTCGAACTTGACCTGCATTTCCACCCAAGTAAGACACATACCAAATTTAGTTTCAGTAAAATGCCGCTCAGGATCACAGATCCAATGTCGAGTTGTGACCTTGACCTGGCGAGTCCAAGATCAATAGGGTTCTTCCTCGCACCAAGGCCAACACACCTATGAAGTTTCATGACTCTAGGTTGAACCACTATCAAGTTCTCATCCGGAAACCAATTGTTGCGATATACTATGTTCAAGGTCACTGTGACCTTGACCTTTGACCTGGTGAGTCCAACATCAATAGGGTTCTTCCTCGCACCAAGGCCAACACGCCTGTAAAGTTTCATGGCTCTAGGTTGAACCACTATCAAGTTATCATCCGGAAACCAATTGTTGCGATATACTATGTTCAAGGTCACTGTGACCTTGACCTTTGACCTGGTGAGTCCAAGATCAATAGGGTTCTTCCTCGCACCAAGGCCAACATACCTATGAAGTTTCATGACTCTAGGTTGAACCACTATCAAGTTATCATCCGGAAACCAATTGTTGCGATATACTATGTTCAAGGTCACTGTGACCTTGACCTTTGACCTGGTGAGTCCAAGATCAATAGGGTTCTTCCTCGCACCAAGGCCAACACACCTATAAAGTTTCATGACTCTAGGTTGAACCACTATCAAGTTATCATCCGGAAACCAATTGTTGCGATATACTATGTTCAAGGTCACTGTGACCTTGACCTTTAACCTGGTGAGTCCAAGATCAATAGGGTTCTTCCTCGCACCAAGGCCAACACACCTATGAAGTTTCATGACTCTAGGTTGAACCACTATCAAGTTATCATCCGGAAAACAATTGTTGCGATATACTATGTTAAAGGTCACTGTGACCTTGACCTTTGACGTAGCGAGTCCAAAATCAATAGGGTTCTTCCCCTCACCAAGGCCAATCTACCTATGAAGTTTCATGAATGTGAGTTAAACCATTATCAAGTTATCATCCGGAAACCAATTGTTTAAGATTTACTATGTTCAAGGTCACTGTGACCTTGACCTTCGACGTAGCATGTCCAAAATCAATAGGGTTCTTCCTCCCACCAAGACCAACCTATGTATGAAGTTTAATGAATGTGAGTTGAACCACTATCAAGTTATCATCCGGAAACCAATTGTTTACGCCCGCCCACCCGCCCGCCATTCACCAAACTATAAGTCGAGTTTGACTTCGTCACAACTCGACTAAAAATCATCCAAACTAAAGTTATCATCCGGACAAGGGTGTGACGGACAGACGGACGCACGCACGGATGCATGCATGGACAGACGGACGGACGGACGGACACTGCTGATTACAATGGTCCCCCGAAGGGTCGGGGGACAATTATCACAACCCATTTGAACGAGCAGTTCATCCATAAATCATATTTTTCGGAAATCTGAAATACAAAACGAATGTTTGCATGTTTTTATTAACCAATTCGACCGCACATACCTGCCTATATGCGATTTATTTTCAACTATGTCTGTTACTTTTATATCAAGCAACGGTTACTATTAGTTATCCAATTATCCTGCATCTCAAATGCATTTATTTAAATTAACTGGGAAACTCGTAACGGTTTCAAATAACAGTACACAAATTCCCAATGACGGCCATTTGCAATACAAATGTTACTAAAAATAAATGCCAGGAGACAGTGTTCCATTCAACATAGCACCTGACTTTGCACACTTTCTGAGGGTTGGTGCGAATCAAACATGGTGCGAATCGACCATTCCCCTTTGTTTGTTGTCAGACTCAAAGACACCTTCCTTCTTGCTGTCATTATGACTTACCTTTTACAGAATAAAACACTTTCTTCGTGAATATTGCTAAAACCCACCCACTTTATTAAAGTATGATGTAGAAAAAGCTTGAAGTGTGTTAATTTAAAATTCACCAACGCATCGGTATCGAATTACCGAAATGAGCACAATATCTCAAATTTTGTTTAAAGATTTTTTTGTGTCATAAAAAGGTTGCATGCGCAGCAAAAATGACCATGCGCACATGCCCGAGAAACAGAGGTTCTTTTTTTATGGCTTTGACCTTTGTACATTCAAAACAGGCATTTAATCTGTTATATCTCGTTTGACAGAGCTCCATGAGCTTTATCAAACAAGATGAAATAGAATAAATGCTCCGTTTATCTCTAGAATAAACTGGAGGTACTGTGAGCAAGCTCATAAAGTGATACCCCCCCACACCTCAGTTGTAGCCTATTTGGTACATTAAAATGTATAAGTTAGATTATCTCCCCTTTGAAATGTCAGAACGAAATTATATTGCTTCATGCACATCTTCATAAGGAGTTCTTCCATTGTGTAAAGTTTCATGAAAATTCTTCAAACGGTTTAGGAGGAGTTGTGCTTATAAGGATTTGTAGCCTTTTTGGTACATTAAAATGTATAAGTTAGATTATCTCCCCTTGAAAATGTCAGAACGGAATTATATTGCTTCATGCACATCTTCATATAGAGTTCTTCCATTGTGTAAAGTTTCATGAAAATTCTTCAAACGGTTTAGGAGGAGTTGCGCTTATAAGGATGGACAGACGGACAGACAGACAGACGGATGGATGAACAGACGGACGGACAGGGTGATTCCTATATACCCCCCCCCCCCCCCCAAAACTTGTTTGCGGGGGGTATAAAGAAAGTGTGCAAATCCCTGTTAATTGAAAATCCTGTTAATTTTCATGGGTAAAGTGGCTATTCAATTAACAGGGTTGTACTGTAGTACAATTACAACTAGTATATATATTTCCGAAATGGAAGTCCATAGAAAACAGTAAATTTAGCACTCAATACTGTCTCTGTGTTGTTGTACATCTCTCATTTCATGCTAGCAGTTCTTTCTAGTCAAGTACTGGCTGCCTACAACTAAGATTTGCCTAGAAACAAATACAAATTTATTTATTTATTCAATGGTGTTTAACCCTTTACCCAATGAATCACCCGCATCTGCCCGCATAATATGCAAATACAGCTGCTGAAAAAATATTATTTTTCGAAAAATTTCAACAAAACCATATCATGTGACTCCTCTTTGGAACGAGCTCATCGAGCTCGTTCCAAAGAGGGGTCACATGATATGGTTTTGTTGAAATTTTTTTAAAAATTTCAAAAATATTTAAAATAATAAATTTAGAAATCGTCTGTGTTGGGTAAAGGGTTAAGGTCAGATATTTCTATCATGTTGCATATTTTAGGGTACTTCTATCCCAGGCCTTGGTGACCATGTCCTATTTTACCAGTATAACGAGAAAACAACTGCAACTGTCACATGGATATAAAGTCAAGTCTATCCAATTCTTTATTCCCATGTTGCCAATTTTAGAAGACTTCCACACCAAGAATTGAAGACAGTCTCCTCCTATTTTACCAGTAAAACAGACTGTTTACCACAGACAGAAAACAGGCACTGGTTGACTTCCTAGGTTCCAGGGGGAAAATAGTAAAGCCACAGGATGTAGGTTATTTATTTATTGGTGTTTTATAGTCATATAATTCTGTACAATGCTTAATCGTGACTGCAACATGGAGATAAAGTCAAGTCCAGCCAATCGTTTATACCCATGTTGCCCATTTTAGAGGACTTTCACCCCAGGCATTGGTTACAGGGTCCTATTTTACCAGTAAAACAGAGCTTGTTTACCACAGTAAACAAGCACTGCTTTTCTTCCCGGATTTTCCCAGGGAAAACAAAAGAAAACTAGAGATGGTCTGTCGCCTGGTATACCCCCACCATGGCATATGGTATGGGTGACTGAAAAGGGGCATTCAATTTTTCTAAGTAAAAAAAAATCCAGTATGGTCGCCAGTCAACTATTTTGAATCTGATCGGGAAAAGGATTATGTCGCGCACAGCTCCTCATCATGTTGATCATTTTGGTGAAGTTTCTTGAAAATGCAACTAAAATTGTGGAAGTAGTTCGCTCCACAACTATTTTGCAGAATCCAATATGGCCTCCAGTCGGCCATCTTGAATCCGATCTGGAAAAGATTTATGTCAAACACTGCTCCTCATGATGTCGATCAATTTATATTGAGTTTCATGAAAATGCAGCAAAAACTGTAGAAGTAGTTTGCTCCACAAGTTATTTTGCCAAATCCAAAATGGCCACCAGTCAGCCATCTTGAATTTGATCTGGAAAATAATTATGTCACGCACTTCTCCTCATCATGTTGATCATTTTTGTGAAGTTTCATGAAAATGTTACTAAAACTGTGGAAGTACTTCCCTCTGCAAGTTTACATGTGCAACGGACCGACAGACAAGTCGACTCCTATATACCCCCCCCCCCCCCCCAACATCATTTTGTGGGGGTATAAAAACACAGGATGTAGGTTATCAATGTGGAACAACAATATTTAAAAACCTCTGGCTTTCAGGGGTTAAATCACTAATGAAACAAGAGGACCCAGGGGGCCATCATAATCACTCACCTGCCAAATGGTTCAAAGAAGTATTTGGGGGGTCACATTCAGTTAGACATGGTTTATGAACACTACAAAGGAATGAAGTCATGAAAGTCAAGTTTTATGGAAAAACACTAAGGAATGGATTTGAACAAACCTGAACCTAACATGCTCTGCCCTGCCACCCCACCCCCACCCATAGGGAGCCCAAATATTAAGCCAGGGACTGAAATTGAACAAACTTGAGTCAGATTCTGCTTGAGATGTTACATACCAAGTACAAAAGGATTCTGATTGGTGGATCTGAAGAAGAAGATTTTAAAAGAAAATCCCTCATATTGCACTAAGTTAAAATTCAGGCTCCCATAGGTAGTCCAAATAAATAACCCAGGGGCTCGAATTGAGCAAATTGGAAACTGACTCTCCTAGAGATGTTGTATACCAACTATGAAAGGATTCTGGTGGATCTGAAGAAGATTTTAAAAGAAATTTCCTCATATTGCACTAAGTTAAAATTTGGGGTCCCATGCGAAGTCCAAATATCAACCCAGGGATCCAATTTCAAGAAACATGAATCTGGCCCTCCTAGAGATGTTGTATACCAAATATGAAAGGATTCTGAAAGGGGGGGGGGGGGGGGATCTGAAGAAGGAAATATTTAAAGAAATTTCCTCATATTGCACTAAGTTAAAACTTGTGCTCCCATAGAGAGCTCAAATATCAACTCAGGGACTAGGCTTGAATAAGCTTGAATCTGACACTCCTGAAGATGTTGTATACCAAATATGAAAGCATTCTGACTACAGGGTCTACAGAAGAAGATTTTTTTTTTAAAGTCCTCATATTGCACTAAGTTGATATTCTGTCTCCCATAGGGAGCCCAACTATTTACCCAGGTAACTGATTTTAACAAACCTGAAACTGAGCCACCTCAAGATGTCATATACCAAACATGAAAGGATTCTGACTGGTGAATCTGAAGAAGATTTTTAAAGAAATTCCCTTAAATTGTACAAAGTTAAAATTCAGGCTCCCATAGGGAGCCCAAATATAAACCCAGGGACTTGATTTGAACAAACTTGACTCTGATCCCCCATAGATGTTGTATACGAAACATGAAAGAATTCTGACTGGTGAATCTGAAAAAGATTTTTAAAGAAATTTCCTCAAATTGCACGAAGTTAAACTTTGGGCTCCAGTAGAGAGCCCAAATACTAACTCAGGGACCCGATTTGAACAAACTTAAATCTGACCCCCCTAGAGATGTTGTTTATCAAATATGAAAGCATTCTGACTGGTGGATCTGAAGAAGATGATTTTTGAAGAAATTTCCTCATATTTTAGGCAGCCAAGACTTGACAAGAAACAACTGTAAAGCCACAGGAGGTAGACTTTTAAAGTATAGCGAAAATGTATAAAAATCTGCAGGCCCTTAAGGGTTAACCCTTTACAAAACCAGTGCTCTTCACAATGAGAGGTCCCCAGGGAGCCTGAGGCGTGCACCTGATAAAACACCATTGATTGTTCTGAGATAAGATTTTATAAAAACATAGTTACTCAATATTTACCTGCTACAAGATGTCAAACTGCTTGGAAAGGCTGAGTATTTTTATAAATTTTTTCCTCATTACTACTCTTGATAGATGTCGGTGACGGTTTCGTCTTTCTTCAGGAGTGAGGACAACTTGAAAAAGATCCTCTGTCCATTTTTTCATCAGAAAACTGTGTGCAGTGATTAGTGAGAAAATGCTTTTTCATGAGCCATACAGACATGTTAACTCAAGATGGTCAGTGTCACATCACAGGCCTTCGAATCTCAGATAATAACAAATGAAACAAAAAATATGCATGCAAGTGAATTATATTAATAAAAGAGTCTTTTATTATACATATTTCACTTATATCCATGTTTTTTTCTGTTTTATTAATTTCAATTTAGCTGTGGAGTCAAATTACGAGTGCCGAAGCAAAAATAGGTGACTTAAGAAAATCACCACCACCTTCACTTAAATAATGATTCCTGGTGAGTAAAATGTACAAAAAAATAATTAAACAATATATATTTATTTATTTAGTCCAAATATCCACTCATTTTTTATTCAATTAATCCCTTGATCTGTGCTTCACTATGGCATAGAATATAGTTTAAAGAAAGTGTCAATGACACAGTAGCTCAACTTGTTAAGACATGTATATGTATAGTATGTGACACCGCAAAGACAAATGATCTAGGTAATGACCTGATAACAAAGGAAACATATAAAGTATTGTAATGGTCTGTACATAAATACTGGCCGTAGCCTGTAACAAATGTATAGGTAAAGTATTGTAAAGGTGGGTGACTGTCAGATGCTAAACTAGAAAAGAAATCCTTGAGTCACAGAGTGGGTCTGACTGAACCCCAAAATATTAATTCTCATAGCACAGAGATAAGAAAGGCACCCAAAAACAGACTCGTTCCTGTCTCAAAGTGATAACAAAGGTACCCCATGAAGTTTCGTGAAGATCAGTTCATAAATACAGACACTAGCCCGAGCCGTATTGACATGTGCACCTACTGTGTATAAGTAGCACGGAACAAATCAAAGGTCATCTGATTTGCATAATTTCTGCACGAGAAAAAAACCTGTATTATATGTGATGTATTCCATGTTACTAAACATTCCTACAAAAAAGCTTATACCAAATATCCAAAGATTCTAACCAGTGGATCTAAAAAAAATGATTTTTAAAGAATATTCCTCATATTGAACTAAGTTATAATTCAGGCTCCCACAGGGAGCCCATATATGAACTCAGGGACTTGGCTTTAACAAACGTGAATCTCACTCCCTTAAGGATGCTGCACACCAAATATCAAAACATTCTGACAGCTCGATCTGAAGAAGAAGATTTTTAAAAGAAAATTCATCATTTTGAACTAAGTTACAATTCGAGCTCCCACAGTGAGTCCAAATATGGACCTAGGGACATGGCTTGAACAAACTTGAATCTCACCCCCTAAGGATGCTGCATACCAAATATCAAAACACTCTGAAGAAGATTTTTAAAGAAAATTCCTCATTTTGAACTAGAACTATCACTGAAGGTGATTAATACCCCCGCTTTGGGTTTTTAGAGGAATGCACTTCTGATCATGTAGGCGAAGGCCATAAGGAAATGTATACATAAAGATTATTTTTTGTTGTTGAAATTTGTATTTGGCCACATGGGCCTTCCACAGAACAGCACTGAATACTTAAAGAGCCCACACATATATGGTTTACATTTGGAAAAACACATTTACAATGTGCAACATGTATTCAAAATCGGTTCATTAATGTAGGAGGAGTTGCACACACAAGAATCCCATTTGAAAACCCATAATAAATCCAAGTTAAAGGGAGATAACCTGGTTAAAATTGTCGCAGATCAAAAATTTGGGAATATGCGTATGTTCACTTAGTTGTGATAATGTTTGAAAGGTTTCGTCAAAATTGATTGATAAATGTAGGAGGAGTTGCACGCACAAGAATTTCATGTAGAAACCCATAATAAATCGAAGTTAAAGGGAGATAACCTAGTTAAAATAGCCACAGCTCAAAAATTTTGGAATATGCGCATGTTCACTTAGTAGTGATGATGTCTGTAAACTTTCGTCCAAATTGATTGATAAATGTAGGAGGAGTTGCGCACACAAGAATTTCATGCAGAAACCCATATTAAATCAAAGTTCAAGAGAGATAACCTGGTTAAAATTGTCGCAGATCAAAAAGTTTGGAATATGCACATGTTCACTTAGTAGAGATGATGTTTGAAAGGTTTCATCAAAATCGGTTCATTAATGTAGGAGGAGTTGCGCACACAAGAATTTGTTCGAACGGAAAGACATAATAAATCTACGTCAAAGGGAGATAACCTGGTTAAAATTGTCGCAGATCAAATATCTTGGAATATGCACATGTTCACTTAGTAGTGATGATGTCTGAAAAGTTTTGTCCAAATTGATTGATAAATGAAGGAGGAGTTGCGCACACAAGAATTTCATGTAGAAACCCATATTAAATCAAAGTTCAAGAGAGATAACCTGGTTAAAATTGTCGCAGATTAAAAAGTTTGGAATATGCACATGTTCACTTAGTAGAGATGATGTTTGAAAGGTTTCATCAAAATCGGTTCATTAATGTAGGAGGAGTTGCGCACACAAGAATTTGTTCGGATGGAAAGACACAATAAATCTAAGTCAAAGGGAGATAACCTGGTTAAAATTGTCGCAGATCAAAAATCTTGGAATATGCGCATGTTCACTTAGTAGTGATGATGTCTGAAAAGTTTTGTCCAAATTGATTGATAAATGTAGGAGTTGCGCACACAAGAATTTCATGTCCGGAAAGACGTACGGACGGACGTACGGACGGACGTACAGACGTACAGGGCGATTCCTATATAGCCCCCACTTCTTCGAAGCGGGGGTATAACTAAGTTATAATTCGGGCTACCACAGTGAGCCCAAATATGAACCCAGGGACTTGGCTTGAACAAATTTGAATCTCACCCCCCTAAGCATGGTGCATACCCAATATCAAAAGATTCTGCCTGCTGAATCTTGAGAAGATTTCAAAGAAATTTGCCTGAAATGCACTAAGTTCAAATTTGGACTCCTATACTGAGCCCAAATATAAACCCAGGGGGCCGATTTGAACAAACTTGAATCAGATCCACCCCACAATGTTGCATACCAAATATCAAAAGATTCTGACTGCTGGATCTGGAGAAGAAGATTTTTTAAAGAAATTTGCCTGAAATGCACTAAGTTCGAATTCGAGCTTCTATAGTGAGCCCAAATATGAATCTAGGGAACCGACTTGAACAAACTTGAATCAGATCCACCCCACAATGTTGCATACCAAATATCAAAAGATTCTGCCTGCTGGATCTGGAGAAGATTTTTGAAGAAATTTGCCTGAAATGCACTAAGTTCGAATTCGAGCTTCTATAGTGAGCCCAAATATGAATTTAGGGAGCCGATTTGAACAAACTTGAATCAGATCCACCCCACAATGTTGCATACCAAATATCAAAAGATTCCGCCTGCTCGATCTGGAGAAGATTTTTGAAGAAATTTGCCTAAAATGCACTAAGTTCGAATTCGAGCTTCTATAGTGAGCCCAAATATGAATTTAGGGAGCCGATTTGAACAAACTTGAATCAGATACACCCCACAATGTTGCATACCAAATATCAAAAGATTCTGCCTGCTGGATCTGGAGAAGATTTTTAAGAAATTTGCCTGAAATGCACTAAGTTCGAATTCGAGCTTCTATAGTGAGCCCAAATATGAATCTAGGGAACCGACTTGAACAAACTTGAATCAGATCCACCCCACAATGTTGCATACCAAATATCAAAAGATTCTGCCTGCTGGATCTGGAGAAGATTTTTGAAGAAATTTGCCTGAAATGCACTAAGTTCGAATTCGAGCTTCTATAGTGAGCCCAAATATGAATTTAGGGAGCCGATTTGAACAAACTTGAATCAGATCCACCCCACAATGTTGCATACCAAATATCAAAAGATTCTGCCTGCTCGATCTGGAGAAGATTTTTGAAGAAATTTGCCTAAAATGCACTAAGTTCGAATTCGAGCTTCTATAGTGAGCCCAAATATGAATTTAGGGAGCCGATTTGAACAAACTTGAATCAGATCCACCCCACAATGTTGCATACCAAATATCAAAAGATTCTGCCTGCTCGATCTGGAGAAGAAGATTTTTTAAGAAATTTGCCTGAAATGCACTAAGTTTGAAATCGGGCTCCTATACTGAGCCCAAATATGAACCCAGGGGGCCGATTTGAACAAACTTTAATCAGATCCACCCTACAATGTTGCATACCAAAATATCAATAGATTCTGCCTGCTGGATCTGGAGAAGTTTTTTTTAATGTTTTTCCCATTGCCTACAGTGTTAAAAAGTGCTGACTCAGCACTTTTTCAAAGTCCTGAAAAAAGTACCTTGTGATCAAACCGATAAGGATTTTTTTTAACCATTCTATTCTACTAGATAAAAGTAAGCTTTATACAAAATAAGAATTCTCTGTGCCGTGTAGTTTTGGAGACATGGCAGTTTTAAGGTTTTTCTTATTTTTAGCTCCCGAGGTTCCCACGGGGCAATGAGAAAATTTTTTTTTTTGCATCAATCAACTACTTATGACCCATTATCATCTCATATCAAATTTGGTTCAAATCAACCTCATGGTTCAGAAAATAGAAATTTTGGGCGTGGCCAAAATTTTTGCCCCTCCCATAACGAACGTAAATAATGCCCGACAAACTTCTCTTGAACAAACTTGATTCTAAACCTCAAAAGGAAGCTGTATACCAAAATATCAAGTCTCTGCTACTGCTGGTTCATGAGAAGAAGATTTTCAAAGATTTTGGTGCCCCTTGGGGACGTGGCCCCACCCAGGAGGAGGGGCAACTTCATTTGAACAAATCTGAATTGACATTAGGTAATAAACATTTACCCAACATTTGAAAAATATTGGGCCAGTGGTTTCTTTGGAGAAGTTGGTTTTGTAACGGACGGACGACAGACGGAAAGCGATTAGTAAAGCTCACCTTGAGCTTTGCTCAGGTGAGCTAAAAACTGATTGCACTAATTTTGGTACAAAAATGTTGCTGGCGGACGACGGATGGCCACCCCGGATGCCGGCATTATGTGTACCATACATAGTATGAGTACACATAAAAACCCATATTATATGTGATGTATCCCATGGTATTAAACATTCACACAGAAAATTATTCAAATCAGTGCCTTCATATGGAAGTTCTGCGCAAAAATCTGATTGCACCTAATTTTGTACAAAATGGCTGCCAGTGGCCATCTTGAATTTCAGACCGGACTCAAAAACACTCGTTCTCGACCCACGATGATAACAAAGGTACCCAAGAAGTTTTGTAAAGATCGGTTCATAAATACGGCCTCTAGCCCGAGTCGTGTGTACGGCGTGGCAGACGGACAGACAGATGGCCAGACGGATAACGAGCCATGCCAATACCTCAAATTTGGCTTCGCTAAAGTTAAGCTAAAAATTATTCAAATCAGAGCTTTCATATGGAAGTTCTGCGCAAAAATATGATTGCACCTAATTTTGTACAAAATGGCTGCCAGCGGCCAACTTGAATTTCGGATCGGACCCCAAAACACTCGTTCTCGTCCCACGGTCATAACAAAGGTACCCAAGAAGTTTTGTAAAGATTGGTTCATAAATACAGCCTCTAGTCCGAGTCGTATTGAATTGTTGACGGACGAATGGCCATGGCATAAGCTCAAATATGACTAACGTCAAAGTTGAGCTAAAAATGGGCCACAATTTGCTCACAGAAATTCACTGGAATGTGCCAAAAAGTTACGGCTGAAAAGTCATACACAACAGATGCATTTTCGAACAGGGTTGGAGATTTTTTTGACTTTTTAAAAAAAATTGATTTTCTTTATTTAAATCAGATTTTTTTTATTTAAATCGATTTATTTGATTTTTTATTTTCATACCATAAATTATTCATCAGGATAGTTTTTTTCAAATGATTCCTTACGATTGGTGGCAGGTTGTATCAAAAACTACCCAAAGAATGAACACAAATAACTGATACTAAAACATTTAACTGTGTTACCCATTTCAGTCTGGGGTGGAATGAGGGGAAGAATTTCAGATTACAGAATAGACAGCGTAGATGGAAGTAGAGAGGAATCATTGAAAAGTTAAAAAATTTATAGTAATTTATATATTTTTTATACTTACCAATGACCCAGACTTAGCTGGTGCTAACTCCAACAAAACCAGGGCCAAACACAAATTTTGCCCCCCAATCCCCAAAATTTGCATCCAAAACAAAAAGAAATCATGTCCTAAAGGACCTCCATACTACGCCTCTACTGCGCATGCGCAGTGACGCAGTCGTCCCGAAATTGGCGCCAATTATCATTCTTACTGGCAGTGCCTGGTCAGCGCTATGTACTCAGCGGGGAGGCAAGAGTTCCCAACTCCAGGGAGGGCCATCCCCGTCTGGGTCATTGGTAAGTATAAAAAATATATAAATTACTATAAATTTTTTAACATTTTTATACTGTACCAATGACCCAGACTTAGCTGAATAGTAAACAGGCTGGAGGGCCTAGGACATAGAGGAAAATCCAATAAGCTCAACTATATAGTAAAGAGGTAACCCCTTAAGGAGAAAAGGAGTATTAGGCTTTACATGTATCTTTCTTATTTAATATTAAATTAGAAAGATACACTACCCTTAATAATTGAGCACAATAACATTCATGTTCTCTATTAACATCCAGTATAACCCTTATACTAATTATTTTTAAAGCAAGCCAATAAATAAAGTAGTCCAGAGAATTGAGACTCTTTATAATCATTTAAAAGTGTCCGAGTATTGTATATTAAAGCCCGTTTGACACTTGACATATACAAATGCTTCACACCGAGCTACACTTTAAAAATAAGACATGAATGAATTTAAACATTAATATTACACTTTAAAACCATCCCGGAAGCGACTCAGAAATACTGACTTGGAGGAGGCATTCCCTTGCTTTTCACTAAAAAGCAGGTGACCTAAGGGAACACCCGCCCCCCCCCCCCTCCCCTTGCCCTGGGTCAAATAGCCCAGAGCGAAGAGGGCAGCCGGACGGAGTCACTGCCGGAACAGAAAGCCTGCATAACTATAGTTGCAACTGTTTAGTGGACGACATTCTGAGCAACAGATAACGGACCTAAACAATGCAGGTCTCCAGAAATGGACTCAATATTTCTGAGATAAAAATTCGTAAATGTGGATGGCTGAGACCAATAAGCAGCCTTCATTAAATCTGTAATAGCAACACTATTAGCATAAGCCCAGGAAGTAGAAAGAGCTCTTACTTCATGAGCAGAAATCTTAAGCACAGACTGCTGAGAAGAAGATAAATCTTCATAAGCAGTACGGATAGTTAACTGAATCCATCTAGCAATAGAATGGACTGAAATGTCCTTTCTATTAGGCATCAAAGACAGAAAGAAACGTTTCCGTCCCTTTCTGATAAACTGAGATCTCTGTTTATAGATACGTAGTGCTCTAACAGGACAGAGTAAAGGCCTACGCCCGTCTGAAGACGGAAGAGCCTTAATAACAATAGGTTCCGGATATTTATTAGGAGCCTGATTCTTAGCTAAAAAACCCACATTAGTAGTGAAGGTGATAGTGTTCCCAACACTACGATAATGAGAATCATCCACCAATAGTGCATGAAGCTCACTGACTCTTCTGGCAGAAGAGAAAGCTAAGAGAAAAGCTGTCTTATAAGATAAGAATTTGAAATCTACTGTCCCAAGAGGTTCAAATGGCTTTTCCATCAATTTAAGGAGAACCCAAGCTAAATTCCACTTAGGAATTAATCTAAGAGTTCTGGGTCTATTTATCGAAAAGTTTCTAACCAACTTCGATAAAGAGACATTAGATCCAATTTGTAAACTATCATGATGTGCATAGGTATTAGATAACATAGATCTATAACCCTTTATAGTAACAGGCTGCAGTTTGATTTCGTCAAACAAGTATACTAGAAAGTTTGCAATGTCTGGTATAGAGGGATCAAATATATCTACAGAATGATCCCTACACCAACGACGAAAAACCTTCCACTTAGCCGCATAGTTTAGCGAAGAGGAGGTCCTCCTACAGTTAGAAATCGCGTCCACTGCTCGTCCTGTAAAGTGCTTGCCATGCAAGAAGGACCGCACAACGGAAAAACGTGAAGGTTGAGACCTTGCGGGTTGTGATGGAGTTGGCGCGATTTCCCCTGCGAAAGAAGATCCTCTCGTGGAGGAAGCTTCCGCGGTAGGTCACACAACAGACACCTGAGTAGATTTATCCACGGTCTCTGTGGCGACAGAGATGCTACCAACAGAATCTTGCATTGAGATTGTTTTATCTTTAGCAATACTTGTTGAATTAACGGCGCTGGAGGATACGCATATCCTATCATTCCGTCCCAAGGGATCGACAGAGCGTCTACTGCAAATGCTCTTGGATCCGGACACGGAGACACATACGTCTGCAACTGATTGTTGAGATGTGTCGCAAATAAGTCTATCATTGGCCGTTCCCATTGGTAGCAAATCTGATTGAATACTTGTTTGTTGAGAGTCCACTCCGACGGCAACAAGCGACCCTTTCGTGAAAGGGAGTCTGCTAGCACATTCAGACGACCCGGTATGTGACGGACCGAAAGAAGAACGTGATGTTCTAACGCAAACAGAAGGATTCTTTCCGTTAGATTGAACAACGGAACTGAATGAGTGCCTCCCTGATTCCGTATATACGCCACTACTGTCGTATTGTCGGATAGAATTTGGACATGAGCATCGTGAATAATGTCCATCCAGTGACGTAACGCAAGCCAAATTGACATCATTTCCTTGATGTTTATGTGCTTGCACAGGAATTGCGGATCCCAAAGACCCTGGCATCTCGAATCCGTTGGGATTAATGATGCACCCCAACCTGTTTGACTGGCATCCGTCATAACGGTAAAACTCGGATCCGGCAACTGCAGCGGAACTCCTTGAGTTAACCACTGAATGTTTGCCCAAGTCTGAATCTCTTGTTTCACTTGATCTGACAAGAGAACGTCTACATCGAGCGAATGAATTTTCACACTCCAATTCTGAGTCAGGAAAATTTGAAGAGGACGTGTGCGTAGCCGCCCCATCGGAATGAGATCTGCGGCGGCTCCGCACAGACCTATCAGTCTCATAAATTCTATCGCCGTGACTTTGTCTGCGTGCAGACAATAGCGAGCGTAACAACTGACTAATTTCGCTCTGGTTAACGGCAGACGAACGAGATTGTTGTGCGTCTCGAAGCTCATTCCCAGATGAGTGAATGACTTGGACGGCACCAGATCCGACTTCTCCTCATTTACTATAAAACCGAGACGTCGGAGCAATAGAAGAAGATTCTGAACATCGTTCTGAAGCGTTAACTCGTTGCCGTACCTCTGAAGAATGTCGTCCAGGTAGGCCGACGTTACCGCAGACGAATGAGCTCGGAAGTAGATCATTACCGAGTTCATTACCCGAGTGAAAGCCCAGGGTGCTAGATTCAATCCGAAGCACATCGCCCGGAATTGATACACCACTCCTAGGACTGCGAAGCGTAGATACTTTCGGAATGTCGGATGTACCATGACGTGAAAGTATGCATCTTTGAGATCTATGCTCGTTGCATAATCGTTCACCCGAATACTCGCTCTGACCGATCGAATCGTCTCCATATAAAACTTCGGAGCGACGATCAGCTTGTTTATCCAGCTCAAATCTATGACTGGACGGAACGAGCCGTCTGGTTTCGGAACCAGAAACAGATGGCTGTAGAATCCCAGAGATTCCTTGTTTTCTACGACCTCTACCGCGTTCTTCATTAAAAGAGACTGCACCTCTGATAACAGAGCGTCTCTTTTCTGTGGATTTGACGGAAGAAGAGTCCACTTTGGACTTCGAGTTAATGGAGGCTTTCGTTTGAAGGATATCTTTAGACCTTCCGAAGTCACTCCTCTCACCCAAGGGTCGTCCGTAATCGACGCCCACTCTTGTGAAAAACTCGACAACCTTCCGCCAACCGGAACGCGATAGAGGTTTAAGCCATCACCTCCTGGACCTGCGAGGCCTGCGGTAGGAGAAACCACGTCTTCCACGACCCGCACCTCGCCTCGTCGACCTCGGGGCGTCCGACCGATTGTCCCGGCCTGAAGGACGTCCCGAACGAGAGTCGCTATCCTGACGGTCTCTCGAATAAGACCAAGAGGATGCACCGGAACCTCTATAGGAACCTCTCTTGGGCGCATTAGACCCAGAAGTGCCTGTCTTATTCGTGTCTGCTGTATCCGACTTTTTAGGAGCCGATCTGAACAACAGAGAATCATTAGCTTTCTTTTTAATTTTATCATAAATAGCGGAAAGCTTGCCGTCAAAGAGAAGTTCTCCTGAGACCGAAGCGACTCTAAGAGAGTTCTTCACCTTAGAATCCACTAGTGTGGATGTAGCTAGGGCTGCGTCACGTCTAACCAACTCCAGATTTGCCACTGAAAGGGCGGAGTTACACGTGGAATAAGCTACTGCCCTTGAAAGAAGTCTTAAAGAGGATTGTATATCCTGAAACTCTTCCCCTTGAAGGCGCAGTGATAACGCCTTAGTAAGGTGATCTGCGTAAGATAAGGCATCTAAATTGGCTCTGTTAGACGCAATAGCTGTTTCCAACACCGCGGTTGGAATAGAAGCTGACGACGGTAATGATAGCTCTAAGTCTTCCGCCTCGTCGTCCATACGCAGAGGAACTCTCGGTATACCCTGTCCTGCCGTATCGAATTTATTTCTTGCATTAATGAAAGGCAGGTTGAGAGTATTAGCGGACAAGAAACCTGCTTTCCCCGTCCTGGAAGCAAGTTTAAATATAGCGTCGTTCAATAATTCAAATGTTCTTGCAACATTATTGGACTGCGACGGAAACTCGGGAGCGATGTCCCTGAACCGCTCAAAAAATTCAGAGTCCAATGACGCTATAATTCTCTTGTCCGGAAGCGCAGCAGTCTGGCCCGACGAAACAACTTGAGGGAGAAAGTGCCGGATGAAGTCCACGGCAGCTTTATGTTGTTCCGAAAGGGATAGCTCCAAGTCATCCGTATCCCTTTCACCATCCGGTCGGACCTCCCGATGTTCCCGGTCGTCCGCCCCCGATGCTTCGGCGGAGCGTACCGACCCAGCGCCGTCGGATAATTCTCGATCTGACACCGTTTCTGTCGGCTGCTGGGATGCTGCGATAAGCTGTGCTATCTGCACAAGAATGTCCGACGTCGAGACCTGCGGAGGCGCAGTCTTTCGCTGCTTCGCCGAGGGCAGCTCCGCATCAGATGGCTCCCGCATACTTTTCCTATGCGAACGTCCGGAGTCCATCGGTCTCGAATCCCTGGCTGCCGGATGGTGTGACCTGGTCGCCGAAGAATCCTTCATCGGCGAAGCTGGTAAAATATCGGCGGTCACGCAGCCAAGGTGCGGTCGTGTGCGCTGACGAGAAGAGGAAGCCTTAACAGTCTCTGCGGACTGCTTATACAACGGAGCGTCCCGAGCGACGGACGTATGCTCCGCTAAAGACACATTTTGTACCACAACATCTGGTCCCAGATGTTGTTGTACGAGAGAGGGACCTCTCTCGCTCGCGGCCCGGCTGCACCTGGACGAGCTAGGAACCGGACTAAAAGGCTTCCTCCGTTCTCGCTTACTATCCGCCGTCACTGGGTGTGCATCTATTATGTTTATAGTGCTCGCATCACCCAAAATTTCCTCTTGGACCGCATCGGACGAACCCGGCTGCCGAACCATTCGGTGAATGGACGCTACACCGGGCGAGCTAGCGGACGACATTTGTCTAATCTCCATGAGCACTTTTGCCGCTAGCTCTGAATTCATTTGTGACGACGGACGCACACTTGAAGAAGATAACATGGAAACATCACCCTGTTCTGGTTCCTCTGAAATAGAAACTGAGAGAGTAGAGTGACCTTGTGGAGAAAGAGCCGGCATCGACCTTCTCCAGAAACAACATATCGTGACACACGTTTCCAATGTTTCTCATCCCAATGTTCACATATAGGACAGGGATTAATGCGAGAACACTGACTACAATTAATACAATGATCATGAAAGTCAGAGGAAGATTTCTTCCTATTACAATTTGAACAACGTCCCTTCATTGTGAAAGAACAACAATAAGTCCTAGTTACTCGCAAAAACCCCTGACACAAAGATACACAATAACATGATCCATTAATAAATGAAAAAACAATTGCAAAACAAAATAATTTTGAAAAAATATTTTTTCAGAGAAGCCCAAGTTGCTGAAAAGTAACGTTGAGCCCCGATGGATCCGATGGCAAAGTGTGGTCAAAAATTTTAAATTTATATAAAATAATTAATGAGACACTTTCGGATAATATAAATGTATCTTATAATGAGATAAACTACCACAAAGGCAAACAGCCCCCCTCAAAAAAGGCTGTTGCCAATGAAAACAAACAGTGTAAACACACTAGAAAACATGACTCCAGGCACTGAAAAAACTGGCCTGGAATCAGTCATCAATTACACTCTATCTGATGCAAAACAGAGACTCCCAGGGGAGAATCTGTAGAACATCAGATGGAAGATGCAGAACACAAACGTTATACACCCATGGGTGAAAACGTAACTATGGGGAAAATAACAGAAAACATTCTGTAACCAAGCAACTCTCCCAGGAAATTTTAGAAATGAAATTTCTCAAAAATATGCCAAAAGCATGGGAGAATTGCCAGGGGGGACTTTAGAAGGCTAGGGGAGAGGAAACACTGAATAAGCAGTGCAACAATTAGCAAGAATGACAACAAGAGGCCCATGCCTCGAAAATAGGCAACTTAACATAATTTCATCAAAAAATTTTAAGTACAGCCCTGATTATTTTTTGCCACTTCTTTTTCCTCTCCTCCTTCTATCCTCCTTAGAATCACATTTTCTCCAAAAATTACGTGTCTGGCATCCTTTAAACTGAGATTTACAAGCACAAAGATCAGTGAGATGTTGACTGATGAAGGGCCAAACAGAGAATGATAATTGGCGCCAATTTCGGGACGACTGCGTCACTGCGCATGCGCAGTAGAGGCGTAGTATGGAGGTCCTTTAGGACATGATTTCTTTTTGTTTTGGATGCAAATTTTGGGGATTGGGGGGCAAAATTTGTGTTTGGCCCTGGTTTTGTTGGAGTTAGCACCAGCTAAGTCTGGGTCATTGGTACAGTATAAAAATTTACATTTTCTCATTGTCATAGAATTGCTTGAAGGAAGAGGACTTGAAAACAGGGACCAGCCTAGAGGGTAATTTGAGGGAGAAGTCACTTCTCCCTCCACTGACTTTAGGGAGAAGTCAGATGAAACGGGGAGAAGTGAGAAGAAAATGTAGAGTTATGATTCTGCATTCGCATGATCTACCGGTATATTATATTTTCATCTCTCACAAAAATAATTTACTACAATTGGGCAATAACACATCTTTATGTGTAAATTTATTTGTACAAAGAATTGTTTATGAGAAAAAACATGCCTCTCTATATTAATTTATTTATAAAAAGAAAAGTTTACAATTCAAATGGGCATTTACTTTTTAGAAGAGACAGATCAGCCTTGAATTAAACAATTCAAGTGTGTCCATTTCTTGGTCCAAAGTGAGTAAAAAATAGGTCAATTTTCTATTTTGGTTTCCAAAACGTCTTGCACAAAAATAAAATCCAGATTGGAATTAAAACTTCAGCTTCAGTGCTTTCCTTATGGAAAATGTTGCGAGAGCAATAATATGAGCTTGTGAAATCACTTGCGAGCTCAACTTGAGCCTGCCAACCATGTTGTCCAACATCAAAACAATTTGTATTTATTTAGTGGTGTTTAATGTCACCTATTTATGCACAATAGCTAAGCTTGACACAACAGGACATAAAGTCAAGTTTAGTCAATCGTTTATCCCCATGTTGCCCATTTTAGAGGACTTCCACCCCAAGCATCAGTGACTGGGTAGTAAAGCAGAACTTGTTTACCATAGTAAAGAAAGCACTACCTCATTTTCCGGGGTTCCCACAGGAAAATCTTCCAAGGCAATGTATATCCCCGTGAAACATCGTGAATAGATAGGGTTAACAGTCAGTCAGAACCCAGCACGAGTATCAGACCTGGTGGATGGTTTGGGTGAAATAAAGTTTAATTCGGGACGATTCGGTCTGGGGACAATTTGTTTCATGACATCAGTCAGCAGAAGTATCAGACGTCTCTGACGGTACCTGGGGGACGGTTTGGATAAAATACAGGTTATCCGACAGGATTTCAGGTGTGAACGGAACCTAACAATCGATATCGTGATTTATAAGAAGCACCGACCTCGCTGCTAATGAAATTAGTTCCCTTGATGTGCAACATCATCACTGAATGATTATTGTCAAATAGAATACCGACCTCGGAGAGAACACGGTCAAGGTCAAAAACAACACAAATGAAAACCATCGCCCCGAAACAATCACACTGTAAAACCCACTGCCTTCGGAAAAAAAGCACACGTAGGGTAAATTATTAGAGCTAAACACGATGCACGCATTGTTTTCCAAAATCAAAGGTCTGTCGAATGAGAAGCTTGGAGTAAAACACAATTCATTCAGAACGAAGATCGAGCGAATACAGTTGTACAGTTCGAGCCAAAAATTGACGGGCGCAGTTTTTAGCGCTTGTTCATTGGAAAATGCGAGCGCTTACGGGCGCAAGCGCATATGCGCCCGCTATATGGGAAAGACTGCAGCTTTTACAAAAAAGTGTTGTTTTATGAAAAACTGCTCCCCAGAAAAGAAATCTGGAGTGTGAAAAATACTTATTACTTAAATAGGAAATCTTGTTTTAACTTGACGACTTGTCACCTAATTTCAATGCAGCCAAGGCAGTTCACGATTACATTATTAATCGGGCATTGTTTTTAGATGCTGATTTTATTTTTAGTTACTATGAAAATTAATCACAATAACAATTAACCCTAGCAATAATACACTTTTCAGACGGAAATTACTTGCAAATTCTACGTGAATTCACCTAAATTCAAGGTAGGTCAATTGGGAATTTACAAATTACAGGGCGACACAATTTCGCTTTTTGGTAAAGTCAGAGCGAAGTTATGCAATCCAAGGCGACTTTTTCGCCCCAGTTACCTGGTCGGCTGGTCTCTGACTTGAAAATCATTTTTGCTACTTGCAACATTTTTAAATCATTCATCCTTGTTCTCAGAGATGATTTTGTATATTTGATGGGGTCACTGAAAGATTGTCATGGTTTAAAATCTATGTTCACTTTAATATGATTCTATTCATAGGAGTTGAAAACTTATTTAAACTTACTAGAAAATTTATAAGGAGCATTTAACTAACCTACGGCACATTCCAGTAGGCAAGACACAGTGGGATGTATATCAGGGCTTATATTTCGTCTAAATTTGTGAGAATCCATTTGGATTCTCGTGAAAATGGTTGCGAGAATCCATACCTACTATGAGTGTCCCAGGATTCTATGACGCCACCATGGTTGAACCACTGTTGTATACTGATAACACATGTTAACCTTTTACCCAACACACATTTTTAATTTTTAAAACTAAATTTGATAATTTTTAAACAATAAATAATAAATAAATGATAAAATAATTAAATGAACAATATTTACCAATAAAATCTTACAAATATGGCAATCGTTGGAACCGGCTCAATGAGCCGGTTCCAATGACAGCCATATTTGTAAGATTTTATTGACAAAGTGTCAGGATATTTCAGGTCATGTTAGCCTTCTATTGGTTAATTTGTTCCCGCTGTGTTAGTTAAAGGGTTAAATTGACTCAATTTTTTTCACGCAAATCCTAGCAGAGGTGCAGCAAGAATCTACATGGATTCTCGGCGGTTTTATTGTGCGAATCTTTGTGCGAATCGATTCTCGTCGAAATATAAGCTCTGTATATTACCACCAAGCCAGAAAATAAGCAGACTGTCATCTGCAAAATGACAGTGACCGTTGGGAATGGCGAGCGATCGCGCCAGCGCACCATCGCGCACCGCTTTTTCGTATACCGCGAGTAATTAGTCGCGCACGTTTATCTTCCGGTCATGTTCAAAGCCTTCGTTGGAGACAGGGGTCAGCTGAGTGGGCGACTTGGGCGAAGAAGTCGCCTTGTCATTCCTCAAGTCGCCTTGGCTTACACTGGGGGCGAAATTCAAGTCGCCCTCCCAAACTTCCTTGGGAGACATGGCAGTTTACTGTATTTTCTTATGTTTTATTTTTTAAAAACACACGCTTCCGCAAAAAACAGTAAACACGGTTGCTGTTAAAGTCCGTCACACGGCTATGAAAGTTAAAAAATTTATAGTAATTTATATATTTTTTATACTTACCAATGACCCAGACTTAGCTGGTGCTAACTCCAACAAAACCAGGGCCAAACACAAATTTTGCCCCCCAATCCCCCAAATTTGCATCCAAAGCAAAAAGAAATCATGTCCTAAAGGACCTCCATACTACGCCTCTACTGCGCATGCGCAGTGACGCAGTCGTCCCGAAATTGGCGCCAATTATCATTCTTACTGGCAGTGCCTGGTCAGCGCTATGTACTCAGCGGGGAGGCAAGAGTTCCCAACTCCAGGGAGGGCCATCCCCGTCTGGGTCATTGGTAAGTATAAAAAATATATAAATTACTATAAATTTTTTAACATTTTTATACTGTACCAATGACCCAGACTTAGCTGAATAGTAAACAGGCTGGAGGGCCTAGGACATAGAGGAAAATCCAATAAGCTCAACTATATAGTAAAGAGGTAACCCCTTAAGGAGAAAAGGAGTATTAGGCTTTACATGTATCTTTCTTATTTAATATTAAATTAGAAAGATACACTACCCTTAATAATTGAGCACAATAACATTCATGTTCTCTATTAACATCCAGTATAACCCTTATACTAATTATTTTTAAAGCAAGCCAATAAATAAAGTAGTCCAGAGAATTGAGACTCTTTATAATCATTTAAAAGTGTCCGAGTATTGTATATTAAAGCCCGTTTGACACTTGACATATACAAATGCTTCACACCGAGCTACACTTTAAAAATAAGACATGAATGAATTTAAACATTAATATTACACTTTAAAACCATCCCGGAAGCGACTCAGAAATACTGACTTGGAGGAGGCATTCCCTTGCTTTTCACTATAAAGCAGGTGACCTAAGGGAACACCCGCCCCCCACCTTTCCCCTTGCCCTGGGTCAAATAGCCCAGAGCGAAGAGGGCAGCCGGACGGAGTCACTGCCGGAACAGAAAGCCTGCATAACTATAGTTGCAACTGTTTAGTGGACGACATTCTGAGCAACAGATAACAGACCTAAACAATGCAGGTCTCCAGAAATGGACTCAATATTTCTGAGATAAAAATTCGTAAATGTGGATGGCTGAGACCAATAAGCAGCCTTCATTAAATCTGTAATAGCAACACTATTAGCATAAGCCCAGGAAGTAGAAAGAGCTCTTACTTCATGAGCAGAAATCTTAAGCACAGACTGCTGAGAAGAAGATAAATCTTCATAAGCAGTACGGATAGTTAACTGAATCCATCTAGCAATAGAATGGACTGAAATGTCCTTTCTATTAGGCATCAAAGACAGAAAGAAACGTTTCCGTCCCTTTCTGATAAACTGAGATCTCTGTTTATAGATACGTAGTGCTCTAACAGGAGGACAGAGTAAAGGCCTACGCCCGTCTGAAGACGGAAGAGCCTTAATAACAATAGGTTCCGGATATTTATTAGGAGCCTGATTCTTAGCTAAAAAACCCACATTAGTAGTGAAGGTGATAGTGTTCCCAACACTACGATAATGAGAATCATCCACCGATAGTGCATGAAGCTCACTGACTCTTCTGGCAGAAGAGAAAGCTAAGAGAAAAGCTGTCTTATAAGATAAGAATTTGAAATCTACTGTCCCAAGAGGTTCAAATGGCTTTTCCTTCAATTTAAGGAGAACCCAAGCTAAATTCCACTTAGGAATTAATCTAAGAGTTCTGGGTCTATCTATCGAAAAGTTTCTAACCAACTTCGATAAAGAGACATTAGATCCAATTTGTAAACTATCATGATGTGCATAGGTATCAGATAACATAGATCTATAACCCTTTATAGTAACAGGCTGCAGTTTGATTTCGTCAAACAAGTATACTAGAAAGTTTGCAATGTCTGGTATAGAGGGATCAAATATATCTACAGAATGATCCCTACACCAACGACGAAAAACCTTCCACTTAGCCGCATAGTTTAGCGAAGAGGAGGTCCTCCTACAGTTAGAAATCGCGTCCACTGCTCGTCCTGTAAAGTGCTTGCCATGCAAGAAGGACCGCACAACGGAAAAACGTGAAGGTTGAGACCTTGCGGGTTGTGATGGAGTTGGCGCGATTTCCCCTGCGAAAGAAGATCCTCTCGTGGAGGAAGCTTCCGCGGTAGGTCCCACAACAGACACCTGAGTAGATTTATCCACGGTCTCTGTGGCGACAGAGATGCTACCAACAGAATCTTGCATTGAGATTGTTTTATCTTTAGCAATACTTGTTGAATTAACGGCGCTGGAGGATACGCATATCCTATCATTCCGTCCCAAGGGATCGACAGAGCGTCTACTGCAAATGCTCTTGGATCCGGACACGGAGACACATACGTCTGCAACTGATTGTTGAGATGTGTCGCAAATAAGTCTATCATTGGCCGTTCCCACTGGTAGCAAATCTGATTGAATACTTGTTTGTTGAGAGTCCACTCCGACGGCAACAAGCGACCCTTTCGTGAAAGGGAGTCTGCTAGCACATTCAGACGACCCGGTATGTGACGGACCGAAAGAAGAACGTGATGTTCTAACGCAAACAGAAGGATTCTTTCCGTTAGATTGAACAACGGAACTGAATGAGTGCCTCCCTGATTCCGTATATACGCCACTACTGTCGTATTGTCGGATAGGATTTGGACATGAGCATCGTGAATAATGTCCATCCAGTGACGTAACGCAAGCCAAATTGACATCATTTCCTTGATGTTTATGTGCTTGCACAGGAATTGCGGATCCCAAAGACCCTGGCATCTCGAATCCGTTGGGATTAATGATGCACCCCAACCTGTTTGACTGGCATCCGTCATAACGGTAAAACTCGGATCCGGCAACTGCAGCGGAACTCCTTGAGTTAACCACTGAATGTTTGCCCAAGTCTGAATCTCTTGTTTCACTTGATCTGACAAGAGAACGTCTACATCGAGCGAATGAATTTTCACACTCCAATTCTGAGTCAGGAAAATTTGAAGAGGACGTGTGCGTAGCCGCCCCATCGGAATGAGATCCGCGGCGGCTCCGCACAGACCTATGAGTCTCATAAATTCTCTCGCCGTGACTTTGTCTGCGTGCAGACAATAGCGAGCGTAACAACTGACTAATTTCGCTCTGGTTAACGGCAGACGAACGAGATTGTTGTGCGTCTCGAAGCTCATTCCCAGATGAGTGAATGACTTGGACGGCACCAGATCCGACTTCTCCTCGTTTACTATAAAACCGAGACGTCGGAGCAATAGAAGAAGATTCTGAACATCGTTCTGAAGCGTTAACTCGTTGCCGTACCTCTGAAGAATGTCGTCCAGGTAGGCCGACGTTACCGCAGACGAATGAGCTCGGAAGTAGATCATTACCGAGTTCATTACCCGAGTGAAAGCCCAGGGTGCTAGATTCAATCCGAAGCACATCGCCCGGAATTGATACACCACTCCCAGGACTGCAAAGCATAGATACTTTCGGAATGTCGGATGTACCATGACGTGAAAGTACGCATCTTTGAGATCTATGCTCGTTGCATAATCGTTCACCCGAATACTCGCTCTGACCGATTGAATCGTCTCCATATAAAACTTCGGAGCGACGATCAGCTTGTTTATCCAGCTCAAATCTATGACTGGACGGAACGAGCCGTCTGGTTTCGGAACCAGAAACAGATGGCTGTAGAATCCCAGAGATTCCTGGTTTTCTACGACCTCTACCGCGTTCTTCATTAAAAGAGACTGCACCTCTGATAACAGAGCGTCTCTTTTCTGTGGATTTGACGGAAGATGAGTCCACTTTGGACTTCGAGTTAATGGAGGCTTTCGTTTGAAGGATATCTTTAGACCTTCCGAAGTCACTCCTCTCACCTAAGGGTCGTCCGTAATCGACGCCCACTCTTGTGAAAAACTCGACAACCTTCCGCCAACCGGAACGCGATAGAGGTTTAAGCCATCACCTCCTGGACCTGCGAGGCCTGCGGTAGGAGAAACCACGTCCTCCACGACCCGCACCTCGCCTCGTCGACCTCGGGGCATCCGACCGATTGTCCCGGCCTGAAGGACGTCCCGAACGAGAGTCGCTATCCTGACGGTCTCTCGAATAAGACCAAGAGGACGCACCGGAACCTCTATAGGAACCTCTCTTGGGCGCATTAGACCCAGAAGTGCCTGTCTTATTCGTGTCTGCTGTATCCGACTTTTTAGGAGCCGATCTGAACAACAGAGAATCATTAGCTTTCTTTTTAATTTTATCATAAATAGCGGAAAGCTTGCCGTCAAAGAGAAGTTCTCCTGAGACCGAAGCGACTCTAAGAGAGTTCTTCACCTTAGAATCCACTAGTGTGGATGTAGCTAGGGCTGTGTCACGTCTAACCAACTCCAGATTTGCCACTGAAAGGGCGGAGTTACACGTGGAATAAGCTACTGCCCTTGAAAGAAGTCTTAAAGAGGATTGTATATCCTGAAACTCTTCCCCTTGAAGGCGCAGTGATAACGCCTTAGTAAGGTGATCTGCGTAAGATAAGGCATCTTAATTGGCTCTGTTAGACGCAATAGCTGTTTCCAACACCGCGGTTGGAATAGAAGCTGACGACGGTAATGATAGCTCTAAGTCTTCCGCCTCGTCGTCCATACGCAGAGGAACTCTCGGTATACCCTGTCCTGCCGTATCGAATTTATTCCTTGCATTAATGAAAGGCAGGTTGAGAGTATTAGCGGACAAGAAACCTGCTTTCCCCGTCCTGGAAGCAAGTTTAAATATAGCGTCGTTCAATAATTCAAATGTTCTAGCAACATTATTGGACTGCGACGGAAACTCGGGAGCGATGTCCCTGAACCGCTCAAAAAATTCAGAGTCCAATGACGCTATAATTCTCTTGTCCGGAAGCGCAGCAGTCTGGCCCGACGGAACAACTTGAGGGAGAAAGTGCCGGATGAAGTCCACGGCAGCTTTATGTTGTTCCGAAAGGGATAGCTCCAAGTCATCCGTATCCCTTTCACCATCCGGTCGGACCTCACGATGTTCCCGGTCGTCCGCCCCCCGATGCTTCGGCGGAGCGTACCGACCCAGCGCCGTCGGATAATTCTCGATCCGACACCGTTTCTGTCGGCTGCTGGGATGCTGCGATAAGCTGTGCTATCTGCACAAGAATGTCCGGCGTCGAGACCTGCGGAGGCGCAGTCTTTCGCTGCTTCGCCGAGGGCAGCTCCGCATCAGATGGCTCCCGCATACTTTTCCTATGCAAACGTCCGGAGACCATCGGTCTCGAATCCCTGGCTGCCGGATGGTGTGACCTGGTCGCTGAAGAATCCTTCATCGGCGAAGCTGGTAATATATCGGCGGTCACGCAGCCAAGGTGCGGTCGTGTGCGCTGACGAGAAGAGGAAGCCTTAACAGTCTCTGCGGACTGCTTATACAACGGAGCGTCCCGAGCGACGGACGTATGCTCTGCTAAAGACACATTTTGTACCACAACATCTGGTCCCAGATGTTGTTGTACGAGAGAGGGACCTCTCTCGCTCGCGGCCCGGCTGGACCTGGAAGAGCTAGGAACTGGACTAAAAGGCTTCCTCCGTTCTCGCTTACTATCCGCCGTCACTGGGTGTGCATCTATTATGTTTATAGTGCTCGCATCACCCAAAATTTCCTCTTGGACCGCATCGGACGAACCCGGCTGCCGAACCATTCGGTGAATGGACGCTACACCGGGCGAGCTAGCGGACGACATTTGTCTAATCTCCATGAGCACTTTTGCCGCTAGCTCTGAATTCATTTGTGACGACGGACGCACACTTGAAGAAGATAACATGGAAACATCACCCTGTTCTGGTTCCTCTGAAATAGAAACTGAGAGAGTAGAGTGACCTTGTGGAGAAAGAGCCGGCATCGCTCTTTCTCCAGAAACAACATATCGTGACACACGTTTCCAATGTTTCTCATCCCAATGTTCACATATAGGACAGGGATTAATGCGAGAACACTGACTACAATTAATACAATGATCATGAAAGTCAGAGGAAGATTTCTTCCTATTACAATTTGAACAACGTCCCTTCATTGTGAAAGAACAACAATAAGTCCTAGTTACTCGCAAAAACCCCTGACACAAAGATACACAATAACATGATCCATTAATAAATGAAAAAACAATTGCAAAACAAAATAATTTTGAAAAAATATTTTTTCAGAGAAGCCCAAGTTGCTGAAAAGTAACGTTGAGCCCCGATGGATCCGATGGCAAAGTGTGGTCAAAAATTTTAAATTTATATAAAATAATTAATGAGACACTTTCGGATAATATAAATGTATCTTATAATGAGATAAACTACCACAAAGGCAAACAGCCCCCCTCAAAAAAGGCTGTTGCCAATGAAAACAAACAGTGTAAACACACTAGAAAACATGACTCCAGGCACTGAAAAAACTGGCCCGGAATCAGTCATCAATTACACTCTATCTGATGCAAAACAGAGACTCCCAGGGGAGAATCTGTAGAACATCAGATGGAAGATGCAGAACACAAACGTTATACACCCATGGGTGAAAACGTAACTATGGGGAAAATAACAGAAAACATTCTGTAACCAAGCAACTCTCCCAGGAAATTTTAGAAATGAAATTTCTCAAAAATATGCCAAAAGCATGGGAGAATTGCCAGGGGGGACTTTAGAAGGCTAGGGGAGAGGAAACACTGAATAAGCAGTGCAACAATTAGCAAGAATGACAACAAGAGGCGCATGCCTCGAAAATAGGCAACTTAACATAATTTCATCAAAAAAAATTTAAGTACAGCCCTGATTATTTTTTGCCACTTCTTTTTCCTCTCCTCCTTCTATCCTCCTTAGAATCACATTTTCTCCAAAAATTACGTGTCTGGCATCCTTTAAACTGAGATTTACAAGCACAAAGATCAGTGAGATGTTGACTGATGAAGGGCCAAACAGAGAATGATAATTGGCGCCAATTTCGGGACGACTGCGTCACTGCGCATGCGCAGTAGAGGCGTAGTATGGAGGTCCTTTAGGACATGATTTCTTTTTGTTTTGGATGCAAATTTTGGGGATTGGGGGGCAAAATTTGTGTTTGGCCCTGGTTTTGTTGGAGTTAGCACCAGCTAAGTCTGGGTCATTGGTACAGTATAAAAATATAGCCTAAACTAGCCCAATTTTATATTTCTGAAAAGAATTGCAATGGCGTAGTCGTTCGAACAATTCGCCCCAACTGATAGCAACCAGCACAAAATGGCTATTTAAAAACAAAGTACCAGACAAAACAACGAATCACACAAGACACGCATCGAGTTAATTAGAATTTATTAAAGTTAACCACCGTTTCAAAACAAAAAAAAATGTATTGGAGACAGTTCGTCCATATCGAAATTGCTTGCGGTTATGCTCTGTTCCACTGAAAAATTGGCTGCATTGAAATTCACCCCGCAATTTGCATTGAATGTTTTTCTTTGAAAACTTGTGAAGTTTGTTGGAAGGGGGTTAAATGTAATAAGGCTACAATAGAAATCACAGGTATTTGGATGGATAAGAATGGCAGACCTTCAAAGCACCAATCGCACGTGTCAGTGAAAGATGGTTGGCAGAAATTGTCAGTTTTCTGAACAGTGTATTATTACCCAGCGCAGCCGGGAAGGGAGACATCTGAAATGTTTTGTCATTTACCAAAGAAATTAATTAACTCAAATTGTTAATAACGCTTAATTTACGAAGGATATCGAAAACTTTTTTAACTACACTTTTCAACTCAGTTAGGGTATTCAGAAACCATGAATGACCCAGCTTCTTATATGAACTTGAAATTTATTTTAAACACTTTAAAGATTTTTTTAAAAAGAATATACCTTCTGTTACAGAGAAGAACACTCTCACCATGGGTCATACTAAATTTCAAATCCACATCGTTGACGCAAATACAAAATCAACTGCACGGTAACCTTAGTCATCACTGTTCGGCAAAGAGTTAGGGGGTATTCAGAAACCATGAACGACACAGTTTTTTGTGGGGTGGGGTGGGGGGTGATTTTAACCTACATTCTGTTATGTAACCATCTGACTTAGTTTTGTGTGTGTTTGTATGTTTGGATAACTTTTATTTATTTTTTTCTCCACAATTGTGTCCTCTATGTTCATTTATTTTGTCACGATGACATATACGTTTTATGTTTTTTTTCTTCTGATTTCTCCTTCATGTCCACTGACTTCTCCCTCCTGGGTCATGACTTCTCCCTAAAGTCTCTGAAGGGAGAAGTCACTTCTCCCTAAAATCAGCTGCCAGGCTGACCCCTGGTCGGAGAAGTGCAAACCTGTCATGAGCGACCACCCTTGGGACTTGCCAATTTAAAACTCCACAAATCCCTCCACACAATCACATCTAAAAAAGAATTACCGAATGTGAAGACGTTTCGGCCCAATTTCTAAGACGTTTTGGCCTCTTAGGGCCAAAACGTCTCAAGGCCGAAACGTCATAAAACCAATTATTTTGGAAATCGCGCGTTATTAGGCCTACTGATTTCTCAACAGCAATCACCACCAATCCTCGTTATTCCACCTGGGAGCGAATTGGCCCGAGGCATTATTTTAAAAATCACTCTCCTAAAATTTTTCACTCTCGTAAAATCTAAAAGTGAAGAGTGAATTTCCACTCTCCTGCTCTCCCGTTCCCAACGGTCACTGAAATGAGGTCCCCAGGGGGTGAATTTAGTGAAGCTACCCTGCGCAGCTGGGTAGCATCACTAAATTTATCCTCTGTGAACCTCAATCTGAATCAGGGTATCTATAACCTATAGAAATAATGTGTTGCAATGAAGCCAGAAAATAAGCAGACTGTCATCTGCAAAATGAGGTCCCCAGAGGGTGAATTTAGTGATGTTACCCTGCACAGCAGGGTAGCATCACTAAATTTACCCTCTGTGAACCTCAATCTGAATCAGAGTATCAAAACTAAACAGAAAGAGGTACCCAGTAGATAAATTGGCCCAGTGTATGGCACAGCATCATCAAATTCACCCTCTTAGTACTTCATTCTGCAAATGTCAGACTGCTTATTTTTAGTTCATATTCCCACTCTTCAGATTAGTTCTAACTGTCATAAACACTGTCAAATTACTGTATTTCAACAGTTAATATACATTCCATCTTGTTTGCGCTAATTTCCAAGTGGTTTAAAAATATTCCTGACAATTAAAAACTAGAGGCTCTAAAGAGCCTGTAATCGCTCACCTGGAACTACATATAATGAAAGTGTCAATGATACTGTAGCTCAACATAACAAACTTGTACTTGGTAAGTTATTCATTTATTTATTGATGTTTTAGGTCACATATTTATGCACAATGGCTAATCATGACCGTGACAGTTTTACGGGTGGAGGAAGCCGGAGTACCCAGAGAGAACCACCGAGCAACGCCGAGCAGCTGCCAGCTCCCCAACATTGTAACTCTGCACTGCAGCACAGGCAGGGTTAGATTGGTTGAAGACATATGCACCATCGACATGCAGTACGCCTTAGTACACGATATCATCGTGCCCCCACATGGGCAATGGGGGTGAAGTGTCTTGCCCAAGGACACAACGCGGTTGCCGCAGGAGGGATTCAAACCGAGGACCTCTTGGCTTTCAGTCTACACCTCTACCTACTGAGCCACCGTGCCCCCCTTGACGGAAAAATCGATAGCTCCCATCTAGAGGTAACCTCAAACAAGCATGCCAGGTTTCAAAGCAATCCGATCATAAATGTGCCCTGTAGGGTGTGCCAAAGGGAAATATTGAGGTCTGACTAAACTAAGTTCTAAGTTCCTGACAATTAAAAACCAGAGGCTCTAATGATACTCTAGCTCAACTTGACAAACTTGAACTTGGTAAGTTATAAGTGAAATGGCAAAACTGAAGATCATTGGTACCAACAGCATTGTGTGTGCACAATGTCAGAGTAATCTATGCATTTTTTAATGTAAACTGTTTTTTTTTAATTAGGGCTTAACGACACATTAACAGCCAGGGTCATATCATATCGGTGACAGTTTTACGGGTGGAGGAAGCCTGAGTACCCGGAGAGAACCACCTAGCAACGACGAGCAGCTGCCAGCTCTCCAACATCGTAACTCTGAACTCTGCACCGCGGCACAGGCAGGGTTAGACTGGATGAAGACATGCGCACCTTCGACGTGCAGTATGCCTTAGTACACGGTGTCATCGTGCCCCCCATGTAGGCAATCGGGGTGAAGTGCCTTGCCCAAGGACACAACGCGGGAACGCGAATCAGTTGCTGAAATGGTCACCCATCCAACTACTAACAGCGCTCGACGTTGCTTAACTTCGGTGATCTGACGAGAACCGGTTACCACGACGCCACCGCGCCCCCAAAAGTGTGAACTGTAAGACTGGCTAAAGGAAGAATGTTGATACACAAATGCAAAGTTCAGAGGTTATTGTAAATGGCAACTTTTTTCACAGAAATGAATGCTAATCAATAGCTCTTATCTAAAGGTCATGCCTAATGAGCACACCAAGTTCAAAAACAATCCTATGATAAATGTGGCCTGTAGGCCATGTCAAAGAATGTTGATGCACAAATGCAATAAATTCAAAGATTGCTGCTAACAGCAACAGTTTTTGATGGAAATGAAAAGAAAATCAATAGCTCCTTTGTCACCCTGCATAAGCATACAAAGTTTCAAAACAACCTGATAATAAATGCACCCTCTGAGGCATGCCAAAGGATGGCACAAATGCACTAAGTTTGAAGGTCAGAGCTTGTGGCAATGTTTTTTTCTCTCTTTTTTATGGAAATTCATAAATATACTCTGCAGAGAGTGCAAAAAGGATAAGTTACTGCACAAATGCAGTAAGTTCAAAGGCTGGTGATAACGACAATAATTTTTTATGGAAATGAAAAATGAAAGTGTCCGTGACACTGTAGCTCAACTTGACAAACTTGAACTTGGTAAGTTATAAATGAAATGGCAAAATTGAAGATCATTGGTACCAATGTTATTTGATGTAATTTCAACATAACAGCATTGTGTGTGCACAACATCAGAGTAATCCATGCATTTTTAAATATAAACTGTAAGACTGGCTAAAGGAAGAATGCTGATACACAAATGCAGTATGTTCAGAGGTTATTGTAAATGGCAACTTTTTTCACAGAAATGAATGCTAATCAACAGCTCTTATCTAGAGTTCTTGACTAATGAGCACACCAAGTTCAAAAACAATCCTGATAAATGTGGCATGTAGGCCATGTCAAAGAATGTTGATGCACATATGCAATAAATTCAAAGATTGTTGTCAACAGTAAAGTTTCAAAACAACCTGAAAATGAAGGTGCCCTCTGAGGCATGCCAAAGGAAGATGTTAATGCACAAATGCACTAAGTAGAAGGTCATTGCTTTGTGGCAATTGTTTTTTTGTTTTGTTTTTTTATGGAAATTCATAAATATACCCTGCAGAGAGTGCAAAAGGGATAAGTTGATGCACAAATGCTGTAAGTTCAAAGGCTGGTGATAACGACAATAATTTTTTATGGAAATGAAAAAAGCAATAGCTCACATCCAGAGGTCACCCCAAACACTCATACCAAGTTTCAAAGTGATCCGATCATAAATGTGCCCTGAAAGGTGTGTTAAAGGGAAATATTGAGGTCTGACTAAACTAAGTTTAATGGTCAGCGGCAACATTTTTTGACAGAAATGGAACAAAATCAACAGCTCCCACACAGATGTCAACTCACACAAGCACACCAAGTTTGCAAGCGATCCAATCTTAAATGTGCCCTGCAGGTTGTGTCAAATGGAAATATTGATGCTTAACTGCACTTGGTTTTTACTAAGTTCATCGAAGGTCATTGCCAGTGGCAACATTTTTTGACGGAAATCGAAGAAAATCAATAGCTCCCATCTAGAGGTAACCCCAAACAAGCATACAAAGTTTCAAACCGATCTGATCATAAATGTGCCCTGTAGGTTATGAATATATTGATGCCTGACTAAACTAAGTCAACATTTTTTGACGGATGGAATTGGAAGAAAATCGATAGCTCCCATCTAGAGGTCACCCCAAACAAGCATGCCAGGTTTCAAAGCAATATGAACATAAATGTGCCCTGTAGGGTGTGCCAAACGGAAATATTGAGGTCTGACTAAATTGAGTTCTAAGAATGCGACCTGTTAGGTGTGCCAAAGGTAATTGTGGATGTACGTACTAACGTACGTATGTATGTACGTACGTACATACGTACGTACGTACACCGACGGACGAGAGGTGATGGCAATAGCTCAGCTTGACTTTGTCAAGTTGAGCTAAAAATCAATAGCTCAAATCTAGAGGTCACCCCGAACACACATACCAAGTTTCAAAGTGATCCGATCCTAAATGTGCCCTGAAGGGTGTACCAAAGGGAAATATTGAAGCCTGACTAAGTTGGAAGGTTGTTGCCAGCGGCAACATTTTTTTACAGAAATGGAAGAAATTTGATAACTCTCATATAGATATCACCCCACACAAGCAAACAAAGTTTCCAAGTGATACAATCATAAATGTGTCCTGCAGGGTTTGTCAAAGGGAAATATTGATGCATAACTGCACTAAGTTCATCGAAGGTCATTGCCAGAGGCAACATTTTTTGACGGAAATCGAAGAAAATCCCATCTAGAGGTAACACCAAACAAGCATACAAAGTTTCAAACCAATCTGATCATAAATGTGCCCTGTAGGTTATGCCAAAGGAATATACTGATGCCTGACTAAACTAAGTTCAAAGGTTGTTGCCGGCGACAACATTTTTGGATGGAAATGGACGAAAATCAATAGCTCCCATCTAGAGGTCACTCCAAACAAGCATGCCAGATTTCAAAGCAATCCAATCATAAATGTGACCTGTTGGGTGTGCCAAAGGGAATATTGCTGTCTGACTAAACTAAGTTGTAAAAACGTTTCCAGAGGGAACAGTGTTTGACGGAAATGGAAGAAAAGCGATAGCTCCCATCTAGAGCTCACCCTAAATAAGCATACCACATTTCAAATTGATTCGATAATAAATGTGCCCTGCAGGGTGTGCCAAAAGGAAATTTTGATGCATCACTGCACAAAGTTCATCAAAGGTCGTTGGATATCGAAGAAAATCGATAGCTCCTATCTAGAGGTAACCCCAAAAAAGCATACCAAGTTTCAAACCAATCTGATAAAAAATGTGCCCTGTGCGGCATGCCAAAGGAATACACTGATGCCTGACAAAACCAAGTTCAAAGGTTGTTGCCAGCGGCAACATTTTTTGATGGAAATGGAAAAAAATCGATAGCTCCCATCTAGAGGTCACCCCAAACAAGCATGCCAGGTTTCCAAGCAATCCGATCATAAATGTGCCCTGTAGGGTGTACCAAAGGGAAATATTGAGGTCTGACTAAACTAAGTTCTAAGAACGTTGCCAGCAGCAACATTTTCTGACGGAAATTGAAGAAAATCGATAGCTCCCATCTAGAGGTCACCCCAAACAAGCATACCAAGTTTCTGATCATAAGTGTGACCTGTGAGGCATGCCAAAGGAAATTGTGGACGTACAGTGAGACGTACGTACGTATGCCAACGGATGAGAAGTGATGGCAATAGCTCAGCTTGACTTTGTCAAGGTGAGCTACATAATATTAGGCCAAGCCCACTATCAATCCCAACAGGTATTAGGTGGTCGCAACGTCATTTAGGAAGCTACTGAAAACAAGAGGCCCCAGGGGGCCTTAGGCACTCACCGAATGTTCCATACTGTTAAGACACAAATTTTATCAAAAGCTATTCTTAAGGTTCTACAGAGTAAATCTATACTCTCTGTGGAGCTAAAACATCAACAGGACTGAATGGGACAATGCTGGTGATCAAATATCAAAAGATTCTGTATGATGGTTCTGAAGAAGATTTTAAAGAATTTTCCTTGAATTGCACAAAGTAAACATTCACGCCCCCACAGTGAGGCCCAATATTGACTCAATTTGAACAAACTTGAATCAGAACCTTACTAAGATGCTACATACCAAATATCAAAAGATTTTCCCCACTGGTTTGGGAGAAGAAGATTTTTAAAGAATTTTTTCTTAAATTGAGCGAAAATTCACGGCCCACAGGGAGCCCCAATATTGATCGAGAGACTCGATTTGAACAAACTTGAATCAGACCCATACCAAGATGCTGCATACCAACTATCAAAAGATTCTGCACAATGGTTCTGGAGAAGATTTTTAAAGAATTTTTCTTAAATTGCACTAAGTAATGAAAGTGTCAATGACACTGTAGCTCAACTTGTTAAGACATGTACATGTATAGTATGTGACACAGCAATGACAAACATCTAGGTAATGACCTGATAACAAAGGTACATATAAAGTATTGTAACAGTCTGTACATAAATACTGACCATAGCCTGTAACAAATGTATAGGTAAAGTATTGTAAAGGTGGGTCAGATGCTAAACTAGAAAAGAAATCTTTGAGTCCCAGAGTGGGTCTGACTGAACCCCAAAATATTTGTTCTCATAGCACAGTGATAACAAAGGCACCCCAAAACTCACTCGTTCCTGTTCCTAGGTGAAAACAAAGGTACCCAAGAAGTTTCGTGAAGATCAGTTCACAAATATGAGCTGTGTAGAAGTTGTGACAAAAAACTGATTGGACCTAATTTCGGTACAAAATGGCCACTGGCAGCCATTTTGAATTTTGGACCGCACCCAGAAACACTCGTTCTCGTCCCAAGGTGATAACAAAGGTACCCAAGAAGTTTTGTGAAGATCGGTTCATAAATACAGCTTCTAGCACGAGCCGTATTGACATGTGCACTTACAGTGTATAAGTAGCACTGAATAAATCAAAGTTCATCTAATTTGCATAATTTCTGAACGAGAAAAAAACCTGTACTATATGTGATGTATTCCATGTTACTAAACATTCATACAAAAATTTATTCAAATCAGAACTTTCATACAGAAGTTCTGTACAGAAGACTGATTGCACTAATTTTGGTACAAAATGGCTGCTGGTGGCCATCTTGAATTTCGGACCACACCCAAAAACACTCGTTCTCATCCCACGGTGATAACAAAGGTACCCAAGAAGTTTCGTAAAAATCGGTTCATAAATACGGCCTCTAGCCCGCGCCGTATAGGGAGTTGCACTTACAGTGCTGAACGTAACACTAAATAAATCAAAGCTAGTCTAATTTGCATAATATAAGCACGAGAAAAAAACCCATATGATATGTAATGTATCTCATGGTACTAAACATTCATACGAAAAATTATTCAAATCAGAGCTTTCATATGGAAGTTCTGTACAAAAAAAAAATTTCTGCATCGTCGGTACAAAATGGCTGCTGGCAGCCATCTTGAATTTCGGACTGCACCCAAAAACACTCGTTCTCATCCCACAGTCATAACAAAGGTACCCAAGAAGTTTCGTAAAGATTGGTTCATAAATACGGCATCTAGCCCGAGCCATAGCAGCTTGGCACTTACAGCTCTGAAAGTAACACTAAATAAATCAAAGTCAGTCTAATTTGCATAATTTACGCACGAGAAAAAAACCTGTATTATATGTGATGTATCCCATGGTACTAAACATTTATACAAAACTTTATTCAAATCAGAACTTTCATACAGAAGTTCTGTACAAAAAACTGATTTTTGCATCATCGGTACAAAATGGCCGCTGGCAGCCATCTTGAATTTCGGACCACACCTAAAAACACTCGTTCCCGTCCCAGGGTCATAACAAAGGTACACAAGAAGTTTCGTAAAGATCGGTTCATAAATACGACCTCTAGCCCGAGCCATAGCCAATTGTTGACATACGGACGGACGAACGGACGGACGGACGGACGGACGGACGGACGACGGGCCATGACAATAGCTCAAATTTGACTTCGTCAAAGTTGAGCTAAAAATTCACGCCCCATAGTAAGCCCCAATAATGGTTGAGGGATTCGATTTGAACACACTTGAATCAGACCCATACGAAGATGCAGCATACCAAGTATCAAAAGATTCTGCCCACTGGTTCTGGAGAAGAAGATTTTTTAATAATGTTTCTATAATTCATATGGTGATATCAGGGTTATGCCCCATACAGAGCCCCCAAAGGACGTGGCCATTTCATTTGAACAAACATGAATTGCCATATAGTAATGAACATCCACATGAAGTTTCGTGAAAATCGGGCCAGTGGTTTCAGAGAAGAAGTCATTTGAAAAATGTTCACGACGACGACGGACAGCAAGTGATAAGTTGAGCTCCCTTCGATGAGCTAAAAATTCATCGTGTGGACCTGAAAGTACTGTTTTTCACTCGCGCAAGTGCTCGCGAAAAATAACACTTTCAGGTCCACACTCTTGAGATAATTCCTGACACTGACTAAAATAGAGTAGATTTTCTTTTTTATTATATGCTACGAGACATTTTATTGCACAATATTCAGCCCAATTCGACCCCAAATGCATACGTTTCAAAACAGTAACAAAGATCAGCTGATTGTTCCTTCAAGGTGACATGATGCGACATAGCGTGACATCGTTTAGGAAGCTACTGAGGGATATTCGATATTCATTGAGTCGGTGGATATCAGGCCTTAAAATTTGCCTCAATTCACGAGAATCAGTTTCGATTCTCGCGAGCTCCTGTTGCGCGAATCAATTGTCAGTTCTTAAATATTTTGAATATGAAAGTACTGTTATGTGAATGCAACATTTACATATGCCATAGTAAAAGGCAAACGTCATAGTTTTTTTCAGAGTTTTCCCTTTATGGGCCCAGTTTCCATTTTGTCGAGTTTCTCACACACATACACGTAGAACACATCTTCCAACATACAGGCTTTTGGTGATCTGGCTGATGGAAATTACAGTATCGTGGCAGTGGTGTCTAGTGAAGTCTTGGCTGCCTACATAGGCAGCCAAGACTTCAATAAACATCACTGCTAAGTGTAGTTTTTTTACCTTATTATGAGGGGGCAAAGACAGAGCATTCTCTTGGCTTGTTAAAGCCACCTTTAGAATCTACGACAAGAATCAAATGGACATTTTGCGCAAATCTAAGTTGATTCTCATTGTTTCCCTTGCGAGAATCATTTGCGCGAATCGATTCAGATTCGCGCATGCATTTTAATCCATGGATATCTTTTAGATAATTTGCGATAATTCACAGGCTAACATATAAAAAATGTTTTTGTTACATTTGAGTTTTACCTAATGATTTCTCTTCTGTAAGTATTTGATGTGCTTGTCCCAAAGAATCATAACACCATCTCACTAAATCTCTCTGAGACTGCTCATCTGGAAACTGAAATAACAGAATTCAAAAGTAATTAGTAAAGTTACATTCCTGTTTATCAAATCTGAAAAGAAAAGCATAACTGTTGCTTAATGATGTAATAATTGGTTCACATCAATGTGTAATGAAAGTGTCACTGTAGCTCAACTTGTGTAAGACATGTACAGTAAAACCTGTCTGGAGAGACCATTGTCTTGAGAGACCACCTGTCTTGAGAGACATATGCCAGGCACCGATTGGTTTTACTCTATAATGGCCCTGCTATGGGAGACCACCTGTCTTGAGAGACCACCTGTCTTGAGAGACCACTGTAACCTGGAACCAACTTGTATTTTTATGCCATAATGGACCTGTCTTGAGAGACCACCCCTTTGAAGACTGAAACCATGACAAAAACTTTTTACCTGTTCTGGAATTGGAAAATCCATTGTGGTTATACTAACACAATTAAAAGTAATAAAACCTCTTAATTGGGTTTTAATTGCTAACTCATTAAAGATCGAGATGTTTTTATAAGACCCCTGTGAAAAGATTAGGATTATTGCTGAATAAACAATTTCATACATACCTGAAATGTGACAGATAGGAATAAAAATAAATTGTGTTGAAAATCTTTTTGTAACAAATTGAAATGGACTGTTATAAAAATTATAAAAATAAATTAGTGTTGAAAATCTTCAGGAATAAAAATAAATTTGTGTTGAAAATCTTTTTGTAACAAATTGAAATGGACTGTTATAAAAATTATAAAAATAAATTAGTGTTGAAAATCTTCAATGAAGATTTTCAACACTAATTTATTTTCATAATTTTTATAACAGTCCATTTCAATTTGTTACAAAACTTCATAAAAAAGAACTACAAAGTAATTACAAAAATCCATTCTTCTCTATTTCTGAATTTTGTGGTTGGTTATTCACTGACCTGAGAAAACCTGAAACCTGTTATGAGAGACCACCTGTCTTGAGAGACCACTTTTGTGTGGCCCAAAGGGCGGTCTCTCAAGAGAGGTTCTACTGTATGTGTTTTGTAGGTGACACAGCAATGACAAACATCTAAGTAATGACCTGATAACAAAGGTACATATAAAGTATTGTAACGGTCTGCACATAAATGCTGACCATAGCCTGTAACAAATATATAGGTAAAGTATTGTAAAAGTGGGGTGACAGTTAGATGCTAAACTAGAAAAGAAATCTTTGAGTCCCAGAGTGGGTTTGACTGAACCCAAAAATATTTGTTCTGATAGCACAGTGTTAACAAAAGCACCCCAAAACACTTGTTCCTGTCACAAGGTGATAACATAGGTACCCCAAGAAGTTTCGTGAAGATCAGTTCATAAACACAGACTATAGCCCGAGCCGTATTGACATGTGCACTTACTGTGAATAAGTAGCACTGAACAAATCAAAGTTCATCTAATTTGCATAATTTCTGTACAAGAAAAAAAACCGTATTATATGTGATGTATTCCACTTTACTAAACATTCCTACAAAAATTTATTCAAATCAGAACTTTCATACAGAAGTTCTGTACAAAAAACTGAATGCACTAATTTTTGTACAAAAAGGCTGCTGGCGGCCAGCTTGAATTTTGGACCGCACACAAAAACACTCGTTCTCGTCTCACGGTGTTAACAAAGGTACCCAAGGAGATTTGTAAAGATCGGTTCATAAATAGCCTGAGCTGTATAGAAGTTGTGTACAAAAAACAGATTGGACCTAATTTCGGTACAAAATGGCTACTGGAAGCCATCTTGAATTTTGGACCACACCCAGAAACATTCGTTCTCATCCCAAGGTGATAACAAAGGTACCCAAGAAGTTTTGTGAAGATTGGTTCATAAATACAGCCTCCAGCCCGAGCCGTACTGACACATGTACTTAGTGTATATAAGTAGTACTGAATAAATCAAAGTTCATCTAATTTGCATAATTTCTGCTTGAGAATAAAACCTGTATTATATGTGATGTATTCCATATTACTAAACATTCATACAGAAATTTATTCAAATCAGAACTTTCATACAAAAGTTCAGTTCTGTACAAAAAACTGATTGCACTAATTTTGGTACAAAATGGCTGCCGGCAGCCATCTTGAATTTTGGACCGTACCCAAAAACACTCGTTCTCGTCCCAAGGTGATAACAAAGGTACCCAAGAAGTTTCGTGAAGATCAGTTCATAAATACAGCCTCCAGCCCAATCCATATTGACATGTGCACTTACAGTGTATAAGTAGTACTGAATAAATCCAAGTTCATCTAATTTGCATAATTTCTGCACGAGAAAAAAACCCGTATTATATGTGATGTATTCCATGTTACTAAACATTCATACACAAATTTATTCAAATCAGAACTTTCATACAGAATTTCTGTACAAAAAACTGATTGCACTAACTAAAGTACAAAATGGCTGCTGGTGGCCATCTTGAATTTCGGACTGCACCCAAAACCACTCGTTCTCGTCCCACGGTGATAACAAAGGTACCCAAGAAGTTTCGTAAAGATCGGTTCATAAATACAGCCTCTAGCCAGAGCCGTATTGGCATTTGCAGTTACAGTGCTGAAAGTAACATAAAATAGATCAAAGTTAGTCTAATTGACATAATTTATGCACAAGAAAAAAAATTGTATTATATGTGATGTATCCCATGGTACTAAACATTCACACAAAAAATTATTCAAATCAGTGCTCTCATATGGAAGTTCTGTGCAAAAATCTGATTGCACCTAATTTTGTACAAAATGGCTGCCAGCGGCCATCTTGAATTTCAGACCGGACCCCAAAACACTCCTTCTCGTCCTGTGGTGATAACAAAGGTACCTAAGAAGTTTCGTAAAGATCGGTTCATAAATACGGCCTCTAGCCCGAGCCCTATTGGCATTTGAACTTACAGTGCTGAAAGTAACACTAAATAAATCAAAGTTAGTCTAATTTGCATAATTTACGCACGAGAAAAAAACCCGCATTATATGCGATGTATCCCATGGTACTAAACATTCATACAAAAAAATATTCAAATCAGAGCTTTTATATGGAAGTTCTGTGCAAAAAATCTGATTGCACCTAATTTTGTACAAAATGGCTGCCAGCGGCCGTCTTGAATTTCGGACCGGACCCCAAAACACTTGTTCACGTCTCACGGTGATAACAAAGGTACCAAAGAAGTTTCGTAAAGATCGGTTCATAAATACGGCCTCTAGCCCAAGCCATGTGTATGGTGGGACAGACAGACAGACAGACAGACAGACAGACAGACAGACGGGCCATGACTATACCTCAAATTTGGCTTCGCCAAAGTTGAGCTAAAAATTATACAGAATTAAGTTCATACCCTGATTTTATCAATACTGGACACTGTACCCTACTGTATGATCCTCCAAATGTCAACTTAAAAAACGAGAGGCCCCAGGGGGCCTGAGGGCGCTCACCTGACATGGTAGCCTAAATATCAATCCAGGGAATTGATTTCAACAAGTTGCATCTGCCCCTCCTAAGAAAAGCTTATACCAAATATTCAAAGATTCTGACCAGTGGATCTATAAAAAAAAAAAAATTTTAAAGAATATTTCTCATACTGAACTAAGTAATAATTCGGGCTCCCACAGGGAGCCCAAAAAAATATGAACCCAAGGACTTGCCTTGAACAAACTTGAATCTCACCTCCTGTGGAATGCTCTATATCAAAATAGTCTGACTGGTGGATGTGAAGAAGATTTTTGAAGAATATTCCTCATATTGAACTGAGTTTCAATTCAGGCTCCCACAGTGAGCCCAAATTTGAACCCAGGGACTTGGCTTCAACTAACTTGAATCTCACCCCCCTTTAGGATGCTGCATGCATACCAATTATCAAAACATTCCGACTGCTGGATCTGAAGAAGATTTTTAAAGAAAATTCCTCATTTTGAACTAAGTTATAATTCAGGCTCCCACAATGAGCACAAATATGAACCCAGGGACTTGGCTTGAACAAACTTGACTCTCACCCCCCCCCCCCCCCCCCCCCCCCCCAAGCATGCTGCATACCAAATATCAAAAGATTCTGATTGGTAGATCTGAAGAAGATGATTTTTAAAGAATATTCCTTAAACTGCACTAATTTAAACATTTGGGCTCCCATAGAGAGCCCAAATATGGACCCAGGGATTCGGTTTCAATAAACATGTGAAACAATCTTCCAAAGATGTTATATGTGAAACTTGAAAGCTTTTGGAGCAGTGGTTTGGGAGAAGTCTTAAATTTTTTTCCCATTACTCAGTGTTAAAAAATGTTGACTCTGCACTTTTTCAAAGTACCAAAAAAGTACCCCATGATAAAACCCGATAGCAATTTTTTTTTACCATTCCATTCTGTTCTTCCAAAGGAAGCTTCACACCAAATAAGAATTCTCAGTGCTGTGTAGTTTTGGAGATATGGGCGTTTTAATGTGTTTCTATTTTTAGCTCCTACGGTTCCCATGGGCGACAGGAAAATTTGTTTTGGCATAAATTAAGTACTTATGACCCAATAAGCCCTCATGTCAAATTTGCTTCAAATCTGCCACTCACTTTGGAAAATAGAAATTATGGGCAGGGCGAAAATTCTTGCCCCTCCCATAACGAAGGCAAATATAGCTCCTCGAACTTCTTGAACAAATCTGAGTCTACACCTCAAAAGGAAGCTGCACACCAAATATCAAGTCTCTGCTACTGCTGGTTCATGAGAAGATTTTTTAAGATTAAAGCACACTTTTTGGGCGTGGCCCTACCGAGGGGCGAGGCAACTTGATTTGAACAAAATCAAAATGCGATGTCATAACAAACTATTATCTCAAATATCAATTTAATTGGTTCAGCGGTTTGTGAGAAGACGCAAACATCATGTTCACGGATGACGGATGGTGAGTGATCACTAAAGCTCCCCTGACTGAAAGTCAGGCGAGCTAACAAGAGGCCCCATGGGGTCTGAGGCACTCATCTGACCAAAGTTGTTTAAAGAATGATTTAATTAGCATCTATGGCCAGTTAACACCACAGTGGAATGAAGTTGTTTAAATTTTCATAACTCTGTTGTCCATGCCAGATATTTTTTTTCTGGTACTGGGATGCTACCACAGACATATTTACAGTAACACAAAGCTTGGGAGTCCAAATATCAACCTAGGGACTTAATTTGAACAAACTTGAGTCTGGGCACTTCCCCACCAACCCAGGGTGCCTTATACCAAGTATCAATAGATTCTGAATGGTGGATCTTCAGAAGCAGACATTGTTAACCCTTTACCCAACGTAATGGCCAAAACCGGCCAGCGCTATTCTAAAAAGTTGCCAATTAATTTTCATTATTTTGTCTCAAAAACATAGGTTATGACCCCTTGGTGGAACGAGCTCATCAAGCTCGTTCCAACGAGGGGTCATAACCTATGTTTTTGAGACAAAAAAATAGTTATTTAAGAATTTTTTTGCAAGTGTCATCTGCTTTTCATTTTAGGTAAAGGGTTAAACATTATTTGTCATATTACACTAACTTAAAATTTGGGCCCCATAGGGAACACAACTATGTATCCAGAGACTTAATTTGAACAAACTTGAATCTGAGACCGGCTAGGGTGTTGTAAACCAAGTATGAAAACATTCTGAACGGTGATTCTCAAGATTTCAAAGAATTCCTTTTTTGTAGTTAAAATTAGGGCTCCTGACTGGTGTTTCGGTTGAAGATTTTGAGAAAAAAACAAGCGTTAACCTCTTTCGTGGTTGTTAATAGTGATACCCATGAAAGGCTGAAAAATTTATGTGTTTTCCCTGGATTTCTTTACAAATATCTGGTAGGGTTTTCAAGAGAAAATGGCCATTGATGCGTCTTGGTGTGACATTAACAGATGATTGGATAAATTATTCCTGTAAGCATTTGTTAACCCTCCATGGGAAGCTAAATGTCAAAATTTTGGAAAAATAGTCTGTTTTTGGACACCAACAACATCAAATGGAAATGCAACAGATAAACATAACTTCTTTTACCGGACGTAAAACTGACAGGGAAACATTTTTGTAAGTAGTAAGTGCATTCAAAAATCGAGGTCTTAACCCATTTTTGACTAGTTAAGGAGATATACCCCCTTAAAAGCTTAAAATTCCAGTTTTCTGTTGATTTCTCAAAAAAAAATTTTCAAGAAAAATTTACCATTCGCAGGTCTTGGAGTGACATTACAAGTTGTATGGACAAAATATTTCGGTAAGCATTTGTTAACCCTCCAGAGGCTGCCAAGCATAGACATTTGGAGAAAATGAGCTGTTCTTGGGCAACCATAACACCAAATGTGTACCTGCGAGATAAACATAACCTCCTTCACTGGAAATGGAATTCACCGACGATCATTTTTGTAAGTAATGAAGGTATTCATAAAACCAAGCATTAACCCGTTTAGGGCTGGTTACAGAACGATACCCCTCAAATGGTTCAAAATTCATGTTATCCAAGGATTTCTCTAAAAACATCTCGTAGATTTTCAAGAAAAAATGGCCATTCTCAGATCTTAGTGTGACATTACAAGTTGCATGTACAAAATATTCCTGTAAGCATTTGTTAACCCTATGCAGGTTCTTAAACATCAAAATGTTGATAAAATGGGCTGTGTTTGCATAGCCACAGCACCCGAAGTTGAGAGGAGAGATCAAAATAAGTGGAAGTAGAATTCACTGAGAATTATGTTTGGAAGTAATAAGAGTATTCCAAAAAACAACACTTAACCCGTTTTGGGCTGGATAAACAATGATACCCATCAAAAGCTTAAAATTCATGTTCTCCCTGGATTTCTCTGAAAACATCTTATAGATTTTAAAGAAAAAATGGCCATTCGCAGTTTTTGGTGTGACATTACAAGTTGCATGAATTAATATTCCTGTTAGCACTTGTTAACCCTCTACAAGCTGCCAGTCATCAATATTTTGGATACATTTGAGATAAAATAGACCATTTTCAAATAGACACAGCAATCAGTTGGTATGTGTCAAACAAACATAACTCCTTTTACGGCGATATTGACATTAACCCACTCCACCGTTAATGATGGTTTTTACCTAAACAATTTGTGTATCAAACTGAGTCATCTGAGATTACTATACTCACCTTTCTCATAACATCAATGAAGGAACTTCAGTGTGACAGTTAAAAACAATTCATCAGACACTGTGGGGTCATGAAAAATCATGGAATCTCATCAGGAAAAGCCTTGATTTTCCAGAATCATAAAGTCTAGTTTAATATTCTGCTTTTTTGCTTCTTTTTATGCCCAAGCTTCTATTTCCTGGTGGGGGTTCGTATCTGGTGTAAACAAATAGGCTTGTATGTACGGTAACAGCTTATTTTCCAAAGAGAAAGGCTCAATCGAATCTTCACAAGGGCGTTAAAAAATATGAAAAGACTTCCAAGTGCCGTCATTAATTTTAGATGGTATATGTACATACAGGCCTACGGTGTATGATTAGCCTAATTCTTAAAAAAATTTTGTGCTCTGGAGCCGTGAAATTGAATCGTACCCCCAACACTTTTATTAGAGCTGTACAATTTTTGCTTATATGATGACTGGCAAAACCAAACTAACTTAGGGCATATTATTTCTTAATAAATGTCGCACTGGAAATTTTTCATCAAGAAATAAAGTCCAACAATGTGTTGTTGAATTTGTAGTTTGCTATGATTCAGATGCAGCAGTATTGAGATTTTAAAGGCTTTCTTTGCCTTTGGTGGGCCTACTTGCGACCGACAATAACACTGAAAAAAATATTTTCAACTTGACTTTTAACTTGTTCAAATATACAATGGATTATGCATTATATTCACATCAGATGATTTTTTAAGATAATCTTGGCCACTCGTCGCAGTGATTAAATCCACAGGTTATTTATTATTTGACAGTCTCCACTATTACTTGCCAAATTGGAATTTTTGTACTAAAAGGCTGACAATGGACAATATTTCAAGTGGAATGACGTTCTAAATTTTTGATTGCACGACTTGAGCATTGCAAACGCCAACAACAGATTTTCGATTTTTGCTTTACATGTGTATAGATCGTATCATAAATGATTGTTGGTATCGTTTATTTGCGTTTATGACTGAAAGTCACAATGCAGTTTCATCAAAGTCCACATCTCGTTTCTTTCCACAAGACTAACACTATCGTTTATTTACATTTCGGACTCCGGTCGCAAACGATCGGCAACCGCGGTTATCGTTTTTATTAGTGGCACGGAAATGAAACTCGCGTTTTTGTATAGTTTATAACCGCACACAAAACCGCGAGATAATTGCTGTTTACCTACAACTACTTCCGACTTGTAGTGTATATGTAGGAGCCAGAATTTTAACTAAGTGTAATGTGTGAAAATTTCTTTAAAAATAATCTAATTCAAATCCACCAGTCGGAATGCTTTCATATTTGGTATATAAAATCTCTGGGGAGGTCAGATTCAAGTTTGTTCAAATCGAGTCCCTGGGTTAATATTTGGGCTTACTATGGGAGACCAAATGTTAACTTAGTGCAATATAAGGGGATTTCTTTAAAAATCTTCTTCAAATCCACCAGTCAGAATCCTTTCATATTTGATACACAACATGTCTAGGGAGGTAGATTTAAGTTTGTTCAAATCGAGTCCCTGGCTTAATATTTGGGCTCCCTATAGAATTTTAACTTCTTGCAAAATGAGGGAATGTCTTTAAAAATCTTGCTTAGATCCACCAGTCAGAATCCTTTCATATTTGGTATACAACATCTCCAGATGGGTCAGGCTCAAGTTTGTTCAAATCAGGTCCCTGGTTTAATATTTGGGCTCTCTAAAGGGGGGTGGGTATTGGGGGGCTGCAGTGACACAACAACCTTTGGAAGTTTGGCAGTGCTTGTCTGCAGCTAATAGAATTGGAAGCAGTCAGGAAGACATATGATAATCATCTGACATGGACATTAGAGTTATGAATAATTTCATGACTTCACTCCTCGTGTTGAACGAAAACTAGCTTAATTTGACACACTGCTCTGTCACACTTGATTGGATAGTGCCTCTTAGCACCAGGCCTGGCATTCTGAAAAATGGAGGAGGGCAAAAAATCGCTCTCCTCAATCAGCTTAGGAGTGCAATTAGCTTTACACAGCATTTTAAGTATCCAATTGAACGAACTCATTGAAACTGAAACCAACAGACTACATCAGTGATTTTATTAACTTTACTAAGGTAAAGCGATATCTCTTAGACATCTAGATGTCTCACTCAACAACCGAACACACACTTGACAAGATCTGTGTGTGTACCCAGACCTGTTGTCCAAGAAAGTCATACGCCTACCACTACCACCTTCAACCCCCAAGGGGGTTGAAGGTGGTAGTGGTAGGCGTATGACTTTCTTGGACAACAGGTCTGCTTGAATCAACAGTCACATCCTGGTGCAAGTGCTTCAAGTGACAGGATAGTAGTAATGGTAGTATATTATAGTGTCGATATTCCTTGAATAATTGCCCCTCAAACTGTGATGTCAGCTGTTGAACTTGAAACTGACAGAAAAAAAAATATTGCTGTGACCCATTTTGCTTCAAATGATTGCAACTGTGTTTGGGTATGGTTGCAGCCATTACCTTTTACCACTAAACCACTTTCAAAATGAAATTACGTGATGTTATGTGACTTCGAAGTTAAATTACATTTTTGCTTTACAACAAAAATTTAATGTGAGCATAATACATGTAATCTCAATCATCCCAGACCAAAATATTTAGGAGGGCAATTTTTCGCTCTCCTTAATTCTTTCAGGAGGGCGGTAAGGAGAGCTAAAAAATTGCTCTCCTGAAATTGCCAAGCCTGTAGCACTATATGATAAAATGAAATCTGTGGTCAAGAAAAATGTATCACACTACAAACAAGAAGGTTAATAATAAGCTCATCTGAAATATTTTCAAACTTGTTACCAGAGACAGGTAGAGTTTTTTACCTGTCTCCTGCCTAAAAGCACCTGTCTGAGACAAGCGACAGGTGGACATTTCAAACCCTCGGATGGATGTGGTGGATACGTTAGGTAAAGGGTTAATAATTTAAAGCATTAAATTGGTATGATACAGATTTTACATTTGCACCTACCCATTCCTAATAGATTCCAATGAGTTTGACGTACCAATGTCTGTAATGCCAATGTCTAGAAAAGTTTAAACCTATTCTTAACCCTTGGGGCCTAATTCCAACTTGGATCACTTTTTAATAAAACGGAATAGGTGCCCCAACATGCAGTATCTGGGTTAACTCGCAAGTTACATTCTAAGTATATATAGGCCAGACTTTTAGATTGGTCTAATTTGGGCACATCACAGAACCACTGAGTCGACAGTAGGAAAGAATTCGACAACTAGCCATATCATTTCTTCACTTCTCTGGACTTGAGTACTGTCTCAAAACAGCTATACTTTTGTCCTGAGTTCCAACTCAAACATGCATGTTTATTAAGTGCTGTCATCAATTTCCACCCCACACACTCTTTATTCGAGTCTACGTGTTTTATTTTTTCAGTATTTTGTATCCATCCACTTAAGTAGAGGAAGCAATGCAAAATATCTCAGGAACTATAAATCCAAGTGAGATATGCTTGACCGCATCCCTTTATACCAATAGTAGTAGAGCTGTAGGTTTTTAAATTTCTTGTTCGGTTTTGGTTTTTCAGGTGGAGTAAAACCTCGGTTCGGTTCGGTTTTCGGTTTGGTCATGAGGCCAACTAAAATTCAATAAAACTCATTCTTATGTCCGGAGTCATAACTGAATGGTGGTGTCTGGGTACTCTCACTACTCTGGGATGGCTACATTCTGTGAATTTCTGCAGCAAGAGAGTATTTAATAAAAAACGTAAAACCTTAGATTATGGGATGTCGACGGTTTCGGTTTTTAAAAAAAACTAAAAACCTCGGTTCGGTTTCGGTTAACCTACAGCTCTAAATAGTAATATATTTCAAAGGCTTTCATCACTCCTGAAAGCAGAAAATTGAAACCAGAATGGGTGTGCAGATAGATGTGTTCCAGCAAGTCCTGTAATTTGGGCACCTTTTTATATTTTGGGCATGGCATTTATCGCCTCGGTCTACAAGTAATTTAAAGCCCTGATATAGGCAGCCAAGACTTGCCTAAAAACAACTGCTATGTAGGGTTGCACAATATTCAAAACAGAATACCGGTATCGGTATTCAAAAAGATACCACGGTATACCGGTATATCAAAAACTTTTCAGATATCTGAACATAAGTACCACAATCGAGACTTGAGGCATCACAGTCCGAACGAATCAGCATGCCTTGATGATGCGGTTCGAAAAACCTTTACCCAACGCAGATGATATCAAAATTTATTATTTCAAATATTAGTTTACCAAATTTTTCCGAACATTTCTACAAAAACATATCATGTGACCCCTCATTGGAACGAGCTCAATGAGCTCGTTCCAATGAGAGGTCACATGATATACAGTTAAAAATAGAAGTCCTGTCACGAATAGTGCGCTTATGTAGGCTTAATTGCGCGTTGGAATTGCGCGCAATTGCCATATCGAATGGCATCCAAAGCACGGCAGGTTCTCCTGGTTACTCTTAGCAAACACATGCAATGTTTCTGCCAATGGACATCCGGGTTACCCAGAGGTCCATTGGCTGAAACATTGCTTGTGCACAGGCCATATGTACAGAATTTGATAGCTTTACTTGGGTCATAACGCGCACATTAACGCGCATATCAACGTGCTATTTGTGCGCATTTCAGGACAGGACTTCTAGTTTTAACTGTACTTTTGTTGATATTTTTGAAAATTATATTTTCAACTGCTGAATTTGTATATTTCATGGGCACATGCGGACGATTCCTTGGGTAAAGCGATAATATTATTCATTCTGATCTACAGTTAAAAAACTCAAAGACATCTTGAAAATTAAACTGTGGGTAAATAAATAATGACGATAAACCAATATTTTTGTAATTACACCAGTATTCAATCGATATTGGTTTGAATACCGGTATATATCGGTTTGTCGATATACCGTGCAAGCCTACTGCTATGCCACAGGATGTGGACTGTCAAAGGGCAGTAAAACTGTAGAAAAACCCCCAGTCCCTTAAGGGTTAATTATCACAACTTCTTCAAGCTCATATAGTTTTTGTGGCAGGAAGCACGGTGGGTCAGTGGTTTGTGGCATTGAACTTCAACCAAAAGGTCTATGGTTCAATCCCTGCCAGGGTAACTGTGTTGTGTCCTTGGGCAAGGGCACTTAATCCTGATTACCCACATGGGGGCATAGTGGCACTGTGTGCTAATGCATACTGCACATCGATGGTGCACTTGTCTTTAACGAATGCTAACCCTGCTTGTGTGGAGTTAGTACGTTTGGGAGTCTGACAACTCGCCATTGCTTGGTGATTCTCTCCAGGTACTCTGCGGCTTCTTCCATCCGTAAAACTGTCTGACAAGAAGTGACCTTGGCTGTCTAAAGTGTTGTTAATACCCCAATAAATAAATGTCATCATTGCAGACCAAAATCATTCAGTGGAGACAATGAGGAATGGTTTTGTATCTTATGAGAAATTATTTTACCTGATGAAAAATTCATCGAAATTTAACTGTAGAAATCAGTAGTCAAAACATCCATTCAATTTACCAGGGGAAATTTAATTAACCCTTTACCCAATGCAGATGATATCAAAATTTATTATTTTCAATATCATTTTTTTTAATTTTTCAAAAAATTTCAACAAAACCATATCATGTGACCTCTCATTGGAACGAGCTCACTGAGCTCGTTCCAATGAGGGGTCACATGATATGGTTTTGTTGAAATTCAAATATTTTGAAAAAATTTATTTTTTCAACTGCTCAATTTGCATATTATGCAGGCGGATGCAGGCAATTCGTTAGGTAAAGGACTAAACGTGCTAAAATTATTCTTATTTCAGTGGCAAGAGATTTTATGTCCTGGGCAGAAATATCTGCCAGCAGCCACTAAGGAGTTAAGGTAAAATATTTCTGGACAAAAGGCAGCTATGTCTAAACAGCTCTGCAAAGGGTCACTGCTTTTTGGGGAAGCTGAATACAAGACAATAATCCAAGAGTTACTGCTTGTGATTGTAATTTTCATGATATGACAATGGGTCAAAGACATGACACAAGGTTAGGTTAAGGGTAACAGTTATGTGAAATATGAACAAGATCTATCACAGATTCAATTATACAGATCAGACAAGGGCTGTATAACAATATCAAAGTCTTGTTGCCTGTGACCTTGACCTTGATGGTATGACCTTGGATCAAAGTCGCGACACACTTTTGTGCCATGAGAAATAATAGTACCAACTATGAATAAGGTCTGTCAATCATAAAAAGTTACATGAACCAGACAAGGGTTGTATAACAATATAAAAAATCTGCAGCCTGTGAACTCGACCTTGATGATATGACCTTGAATCAAAGTCATGACACACCTTCGAGTCAATTGTACCAGCTGTGAATAAGATCTGTCAATCACACCAAGTTATATGGCCCAGACAAGGGCTGCATAACAATATCCAAGTTTTGCTGTCTGTGACCTTGACCTTGAAGATGTGACCTTGGATAAATGTCACGATACACTTTTGAGTCATGAGAAATAATTGTACCAAGTATGAACAAGATCTGCCAATTAGATCAAATGATATGGACTGGACAAACAAAATGTTGACGATGGACAGCAGACAGATGGATGGATGGACAGACGACAGACAACAGAGCTTTAGAAAAGTTCCACTGACATTCTGTCATGCAGAGCTAATATTCAGTGGTTAAGAAATTGTAGCCCAGATAAACAAATGTCAAAGTTTTTCTAAGTGTCACCTTATCATAGGGCCTGAGACCTTGACCTGGAAGATCCCATTCCATATTATAATTTGCGACACACTGTCTTTTGATATTACATATTGTTAAAAAGTTTCATTAAAAAATATACAGCAGTTAAGAAATTATGGCCCAGACAAACAAATGTCAAAGTTTTTCTAAGTGTCACATTATCATTAGTACTCAAACGATTAGTCGACTAGGCGATGTCGACTCTGGGCAAACCAGTAGTCGACTCTCAATTGTGCAGTCAACTAGTCGGAGTTCAAACTTTTAGGTAAATAGTATCCCTTCTGTGCCACAGTCAGACAGTTTGAACAGCAATATTGGGCAATCAATGTATACATCTATTGCCATCTAATAGTAGTGACAGTAGTTTGTTTTAACTGGTACTAGTAGAGTGCGGAATTATTTTGGGCTATTAGGATATGTTATTAATTTGCCTTGTTGCAATTGATGGGAGAGTGCCTATAGGCACTCTCCCATAAATCGCAACAAGGCAAATTAAATAAGACTATATAATTTCACTCTTAGCATAATTAGAAGCACATTAACAGAATAATGTTCCAGTAAGCTGCTGTATATGAATCCCAAGTGAAGCCAAATTTGGACCTTCAGCACTCTACCGGAACACCAACACTGTTATAAGGAGACAAGTTATCACCAATGACTAGTCGAAGTCGACTTGACTTTTGGGTATTGACTGGTCGACTTTGGAATTCAGTCGTTTCAGCACTAAGGGCCTGTGGCCTTGACTTTGAAAGGCACATACCATATTATAATTCATAACACACTGTCTATTTATACTACACATTGTTATGAAGTTTCATTGAAAAATATTCAGTGCTTAAGAAATTATGGCCTGGACAAACAAATGTCAAAGTTTTTCTAAGTGTCACCTTATCATAGGACCTGTGATCTTGACCTTGAGGGGCATATACCATATTATAATTCACGGCATACTGTCTTCTGATATTATATATTGGTATAAAGTTTCATTAAAAAATATTCAGAGGTGAAGAAATTATGGTCCAGACAAACAAATGTCAAAGTTTTTCTAAATGTCACCTTATCATAGGACCTGTGACCTTGACCTTGAGGGGCATATACCATATTATAATTCACGGCATACTGTCTTCTGATATTATATATTGGTATAAAGTTTCATTAAAAAATATTCAGAGGTGAAGAAATTATGGCCCGGACAAACAAATGTCAAAAGTGTTTCTAAGTGTCACCTTATCATAGGTTATCATAGGGCCTGTGGCCTTGACCTTGAGGGACACATACCATATTATAAGTCACGACGCACTGTCTTTTGATATTACATATTAGTATACAGTTTCATTAAAAAATATTCAGCGGCTAAGAAATTATGGCCCGGACAAACAAATGTCACAGATTTTCTTAGTATCACCATATCATAGGTTCTGTGACCTTGACCTTGAGGTGCACATACCATATTATAATTCACAACACACTGTCTTTTCATATTACATATTGGTATAAAATTTCATTAAAAAATAATCAGCTGTTAAGAAATTATGGCCGATACAAACAAAATGTTGACGGCGGATGGACAACTTAGCATCATAAAAGCTCTGCTGACTTTGTCCAGCAGAGCTAACTGTGACCGCAACATGGATATAAGGTGAAGTTTTGCCAATTGTTTATACCCTTCTTGCCCATTTTAAAGGCCTTCCACTCCAAGCATTGGTTAATGGGTCCTATTTTACCAATTAAACTGAATTTGTTCAACACACTAAACAAGAGGCCCCAAGGGGCCTGAGGGCGCTCACCTGAAATGGTAGCCTAAATATCAACCCAGAGAACTGATTTCAACAATTTGCATCTGCTCCTCCTAAGAAAAGCTTATACCAAATGTCCAAAGATTCTAACCAGTGGATCTAAAAAAAAAAGATTTTTAAAGAATATTCCTCATATTGAACTAAGTTATAATTCGGTCTCCCACAAACTTAAATCTCCCCCCCCCACCCTCCCCCCCACCCCCCAAGGATGCTGCACACCAAATATCAAAACATTCCGACTGCTGGATCTGAAGAAGATTTTTAAAGAAAATTCCTCATTTTGAACTAAGTTACAATTCAAGCTCCCACAGTGAGTCCAAATATAGACCTAGAGACTTGGCTTGAACAAACTTGAATCTCACCCCTGTAAGCATGGTGCATACCCAATATCAAAAGATTCTGCCTGCTGGATCTTGATAAGAAGATTTTCAAAGAAATTTGCCTGAAATGCACTAAGTTCGAATTCGAGCTTCTATAGTGAGCCCAAAAATGAATCTAGGGAGCCGATTTGAACAAACTTGAATCAGATCCACCCCACAATGTTGCATACCAAATATCAAAAGATTCTGCATGCTGAATATGGCGAAGAAGATTTTTTAAGACTTTTGCCTGAAATGCATAAAGTTCGAATTTGAGCTTCTATAGTGAGCCCAAATATGAATCCAGGGGGCCGATTTGAACAAACTTGAATTAGATCCAACCCACAATGTTGCATACCAAATGTGAAAAGATTCTGCCTGCTGGATCTGGAGAAGAAGATTTTTTAAGAAATTTGCCTGAAATGCACTAAGTTCGAATTCGAGCTTCTATGCTGAGCCAAATATAAACCCAGGGGGCCGATTTGAACAAACTTGAATCAGATCCACCCCACAATGTTGCATACCAAATATCAAAAGATTCTGCATGCTGGATCTGGAAAAGATTTTTTAAGAAATTTGCCTGAAATGCACTAAGTTCGAATTCGGGCTTCTATAGTGAGCCCAAATATGAATCCAGGGAGCCGATTTGAACAAACTTGAATCAGATCCACCCCACAATGTTGCATACCAAATATCAAAAGATTCTGCCAGCTGGATCTGGAGAAGAAGATTTTTTAAGAAATTTGCCTGAAATGCACTAAGTTTGAATTCGAGCTTCTATACTGAGCCCAAATATAAACCCAGGGGGCCGATTTGAACAAACTTGAATCAGATCCACCCCACAATGTTGCATACCAAATATCAAAAGATTCTGCCTGCTCGATCTGGAGAAGATGATTTTTTAAGAAATTTGCCTGAAATGCACTAAGTTCGAATTCGGGCTTCTATAGTGAGCCCAAATATGAATCCAGGGGGCCGAATTGGACAAACTTGAATCAGATCCACCCCACAATGTTGCATATCAAATATCAAAAGATTCTGCCTGCTGGATCTGGAGAAGAAGATTTTTTAAGAAATTTGCCTGAAATGCACTAAGTTCGAATTCGAGCTTCAAAACTGAGCCCAAATATAAACCCAGGGGGCCGATTTGAACAAACTTGAATCAGATTCACCCCATAATGTTGCATGCCAAATATCAAAAGATTCTGCCTGCTCGATCTGGAGAAGAAGATTTTTTAAGAAATTTGCCTGAAATGCACTAAGTTCAAATTTGGGCTCCTATACTGACCCCAAATATGAACCCAGGGGGTCGATTTGAACAAACTTGAATCAGATCCACCCCACAATGTTGCATACCAAATATCAAAAGATTCTGCCTGCTGGATCTGGAGAAGAAGATTTTTTAAGAAATTTGCTTGAAATGCACTAAGTTAGAAATCGGGCTCCTATACTGAGCCCAAATATGAACCCAGGGGGCCGATTTGAACAAACTTGAATCAGATCCGGCCTACAATGTTGCATACCAAATATCAAAAGATTCTGCCAGCTGGATCTGGAGAAGAAGATTTTTTAATATTTTTCCCATTGCCTACAAGTGTTAAAAAGTGCTGACTCAGCACTTTTTCAAAAGTCCTGAAAAAAGTACCTTGTGATCAAACCGATTGAGATTTTTTTTAACCTTTCTATTCTACTGGATAAAAGTAAGCTTTATACAAAATAAGAATTCTCTGTGCCGTGTAGTTTTGGAGATATGGGAGTTTTAAGGTTTTTCCTATTTTTAGCTCCCGAGGTTCCCACGGGGCAATGAGAAAATTTTTTTTTGTATCAATCAACTACTTATGAATCATTACCATCTCATATCAAATTTGGTTCAAATCGACCTGACGGTTCTGAAAATAGAAATTTTAGGCGTGGCCAAAATTTTTGCCCCTCCCATAACGAAGACAAATAATGCCCGACAAACTTCTCTTGAACAAACTTGAGTCTACGCCTCTAAAGGAAGCTGCATACTAAATATCAAGTCTCAGCTATTGCTGGTTCTTGAGAAGAAGATTTTTTAAGAATTGGAGCATTTTTGCCCCATCCCTCTGCTCAATATGAGCCGAAACCTAATTTGAAAAAAAATCAAAATGCCCTTATATAACCCCTACTCACATGAAATTTCATTAATATGCGGACAGTGGTTTGGGAGAAAAAGGTCCAAACACCACCTTCACGACAGACGCCGGACGACAGACGAAAAGTGATCAGAAAAGCTCACCCTGACTTTCAGTCAGGTGAGCTAACAAGCACTGCCTCACTTCCCGGGGATTTCCATGGGGAGAGAAGCTGTAATAAGTGCTTTAAATGTAAGGTAACAGGTGATAACTGGCTTACACAGTAACTAAAGGTATTTGAGAATAATTTCCAGGCTGTAAAGATAACTTACCTCCTTCAAAAGAAAAGATGATTCAAACTGCTCACTTATCCATGGACACGGTGGCCACCATGTAGGTTTCTTTATAATCTGGTCTCCAGATTTTAATACTGTTTGTGACAACATATCCAATAATGGAGGCAGCAACAAAGACAAACTCTTCTGCAAATACATAAAAGCACAGATTGAAATTAACTAGGGCTGTCACGATTTTTTAATTTAGGAATCGATTAATCGTCGAAAATAATTGATAATAATCGATTAATCCTACCTAGATGACCCCCCCCCCCCCCCTTTCCCTCTCTGAAGTCGATAAAAAATAAAGTTTAAGTCAGTTGACCTACCTCCGGTAAACAACGAAGACGATCCTCTTTTAGGTACATTCAAAGCTATGATGTTCTGAACTTTTGAACCGTCAGTGTAATAATCAAGACCGGTCGGCAGTTGCGAACTTCGCAACTGCCGACCGGTCTTGATTATTACACTGACGGTTCAAAAGTTCAGAACATCAAAGCTTTGATGAATGTACCTGAAAGACAAATGCTTCCAATGGCTTCTTGGAGTTTAACATCGATGTTCTTAACTCTTTACCTTTAGAAACAATAGTTTTTTCCATCAAATTTTCTTTTAATTATTAAACGTTTAAAGAGGGATACAATTTACCGATTATTCGACAACGAAAAATACTAATCGATTTCGCCCTGACCGATCAACAATCGATTAATCGATTAATCATGACAGTTCTAAAATTAACAAATGCACATTTACCCTTTACCCACCCGCATAATATGAAAATTCAGCAGCTGAAAAAATATTACTTTTCAAAAGATTTCAACAAAACCACATCATGTGGCCCTTCTTTGGAACAAGCTCGCTGAAAAATTTTGAAAAATGATATTTAAAATAATAAATTTTGATATCGTCTGCGTTGGGTAAAGGGTTAAGCTCAAAGGAGAAGACCAAAAAAAATTGTGGCCAAATCTCTATGGTAAGAAAACTTAAATCTTGGTGCAAAGTAGTACTCAAACGACTAGTCGACTAGTCAATGTCGACTCTGGGCAAACCAGTAGTCGACTCTCAATTGTGCAGTCGACTAGTCGGAGGAGTTCAAGCTTTTAGGTAAATAGTATCCCTTCTGTGCCACTGACAGGCAGTTTGAACAGCAATATTGGGCAATCAATGTATACATCTATTGCCATCTAATAGTAGTGACAGTAGTTTGTTTTAACTGGTACTAGTAGAGTGCAGAATTATTTTGGGCTATCAGGATATGTTATTAATTTGCCTTGTTGCAATTTATGGGAGAGTGCCTATAGGCACTCTCCCATAAATCGCAACAAGGCAAATTAAATAAGACTATATAATTTCACTCTTAGTATAATTAGAAGCACATTAACAGAATAATGTTCCAGTAAGTTGCTGTATATGAATGCCCAAGTGAAGCCAAATTTGGACCTTCAGCACTCTACCGGAACACCAACACTGTTATAAGGAGACAGGTTATTACCAATGACTAGTCGAAGTCGACTTGACTTTTGGGTATTGACTAGTCGACTTTGGAATTCACTAGTCGTTTGAGCACTAGTGCAAAACAATCTGGACTGCAGAGAGAGACAAAATGAGCATCTACTCCTGTGATATCAAAAATGTCTTCTATCTTTACAAGATTTATTAGGGTTGAGGTGACTTAGTATCCATGGCATTATTATGACTGCAGCGCAAGCCATGCTGTTCACATTGAAGGACACGTACCCAATCACACCTAAATTTTGTTATTGTTTCTACAGGCCTTTAAAAATTGCATGGACTAGCTTTTAGTTTGTGCACCATTCGAGCAAACGTCCTGTGGCTTAACCTTTATTCCGTTCACGCAAGTTCTTTTCTGTAATGTGAAACATCAACTGAAAACGTGAAATGGGTTCAGCAAAAAAAAAATGGGTTAAGCAAATTTTTTTTGTTTACCCGAATTTCGGGTAAAGCAAATTTTTAATTTTTAAAGGCCTGTTTCTACTTCAAGCAGACGATAAAAATATAACACAGAGTTTTAAAGTTTGAAATTTTCCCCCAGTTCCATATTTGATTATCAGTTCCAATCACACCAATAAAACAAAACATGTTTATCTCAAAGCCTGCAAATAAGCAGCTTTGAAGCACTGGTATTGATTAACAGGTCCAATTACACCAATAAAACAGAACTTGGTTTATCTCCAAGCCTGCAATTAAGCAGCTTTGTACCACTGGTATTAACAGATCCAATTACACCAATAAAACAGAACTTGTTTATCTCTAAGCCTGCAAATAAGCAAATGAGAATTTTTGGACTCAAATTCAAACTGGCAACTTACTGCACACCTGGAAATAAAAAGCTTACATCACAGCCCATTAGAAAGTTATGCTAAATACTGTGGTGATAACGTATAGAAATAATGGGTATGTTTCAGTGAGCTATTCTGGTTTACTTGGTTTATTGTGACCGTGCGTAGACACACAGAATAAAAACCAGGCCGTTTTATTGAGCAGTTTATATTCTGGTTTATCATTCTGGCTTAAACCAACTAAACCTCCTTGAGAGCAGGGTTATCTGGTTTATCATTCTATTCTTGACATGCGCAGTGGAACGCACATAAAAGTTCTATGCCTCGCACAACGACAATAAAAATCATTCAATTTCAAGTGTCAAAAACGAAATAAACAGGACAAGGTTCATGAAAAATGAAAGACAGAGAAACTATAAAAAAGTTAATAACATTTATTTAGCCCATAAAAGCGGCATTTCAAAAATATTCGATTCTCAACTGAAAGGGTGTTTTTCTCTCAGAAAAAATTGTGACAACTTTCAGAAGATCCTTTTTGGCCATTTTATTTCCATGATAGCAGTCACGCAATTTTTGACACCATCACTGGAAAGTTTCTGATGAGGCAGGATGTGGGCCTTTTTAAGGTTTCTGAGATTGTTTAAAAATGAAAGTGGGGATATGTTTCCCACGCTTTGGATGTCCCCATCCTAACAATACTTTCACTCGTCGTGTTTCCTAGCAACATCAAACAGGGGTTTATGTGGAATAGTATTCGCATTAAACATATCGTTCTGTTGTGATTTCTAAACCTAGTTTAGGTTTACATGGAATAGTAAACTAAGTAAACCGGAATAGTTCACTGAAACATACCCAATGTGTTGCAATCAAGCCAGAAAATGAGCAGACTGTCATCTGTAAAATGAGGTTCTCAGAGGGTGAATTTCGTGATGCTACCCTGCATAGCAGGGTAGCATCACGAAATTTACCCTCTGTGAACCTCAATCTGAATCAGGTTCTCAAAACTGAACAGTAAGAGGTACCCAGAGGATAAATTGGCCCACTGTATGGGATAGCATCATCAAATTCACCCAATGGGGCCACATTTTGCAAATGTCAGACTGCTTATTTTCAGGCCCGGTTGCAATGCTTTTCTGCCTTCTCTATTTTACTATGCCAGCCATTCTGTTTATTTCTTAACAATAAATAGCAACCACTAACGTGTGATTGTGCATTAGTTTTTGCTATTTATTGTGGCAGAAATTCTGTTAAGACATAAATGGCAAAATCCTGTAACCATTTCAGCACTAGGAATTATAAATGATAAAAATGTGTAAGCAGACGACAACTTTGTCAGCCAAGAATTATTAAATTATGGCTCCGGACGAACAAATACAGTCTGTTGGAGAATTAAATTTTCTCATTCCTGTGACCATGACCTTTGTCACTAGAGTGTGGTGTTGCTGTGCAAAAGACTTTCCATTAGTCTTTATCTTTGTGTAGTTTCATGGAAATCCAGCAAAGCATTATAGAGTTATGGCTCTGGAAGACAAATAAAGTCGAACAGACAGATGGGTGGATGGACTGAATAGATTAAATACCTGTATTGGATGTACTGAGGCCAAATAGGTCTATAACCAAAGGAAAACTGGGTAGAGTCAGGGTAATTTCTCGACCTGTTACAAGATTTTTTATTCAATTAACAGGAGTTTACTCTGTAACCTATATTCAATTAACACGTCAAATTTGTACTGGAGGTACAGTTAAAACTAGAAGTCCCGTCACGAATAGTGCGCTTATCTAGGCTTAATTGCGCGTTGGAATTGCGCGCAATTGCCTTATCGAATGGCATCCCAAGCACGGCAGGTTCTCCTGGTTACTCATAGCAAACACATGTAGCCCAAGAACATTAGGTTTCACTAGGGAAAAAAATCGGAGAAAGCTGATTTTTTCAGGGAATGTCGAGTACATGTCACTGAACGATTTGACAAAAGTCCCCTAAAATCCCAGTTGAGCTTTTTTTTCTACAGCCTTTTTTCGAAAACGCGTTTGAAAAAAATAAAAAAAAATCGCACAAACTTTGTAACCTCGAATTGATCCAACTGTATTTTTTGTTTACGCGTATTTCGAGCTACATAATGTCTAATATACATTTACCTAGAGGAAAATGTGCATTCTGTGACAATTTCTGCGAAAAATTATTGAAAATTCACAAAAAAGTATTGGATTTACGCAAAAAATGACGATTTTCCTAACGGATTTGCCCAAAGGGTCGTAGTACAGAACGGGATGTTAGTTGGACAGACGATAAAAAATCCACCACCATTTGAAGACTTTTATCATTGCTTACAAAATAGACATTATGGAAGACCCCCTCTGCTTCTGGCCGAGTTCCCCTTTTGGCATAAAATTCGTCAGCATGAGAACTCAACTATTTTCGGGCTTGGGACCGAACAGACACGTCTGTGTCTGGCAGCATTAGATCAATAAATAATATTTACAGAATGTACAAAAATCAATAAATAATATTTACAGAATGTACAAATCAATCAACATGGATTAAGTTACATTGACTATTATCAACGCTATACACAGAAATGACATGACCTATATACATATTATTCATCGAACTCAGAAATTTCCGACAGGACAGTGTTTCTGTGGTTGTTACAAGAATCCGAACTGCAATTACACAAACCTGAGCAAGAGAGTCCTGCCTTCTTACACCCACACCTTTTTGTACAAGCACTCTTGCAACCACAACTGATCAGATTCAGTAGGTTATCGGGGGCACATGGCTTTGTGGCTGCAGTCGGTACAAGAAGTCCATTGTCTAGCGACCACCCCCAATCCGTCGGAGGAAGCGAAGTGCCCAGCCATTGTTGGACCTGGAGATAACATCTGTAGACATGTTGTTGTGCAGCATCGCTGCTTGGTGGGAGTGAGGCTAGGTCGATGGGTTTATTCAGTTTAGATTTTGCTACATAACGCTTGTAAGTGACATATCTATATTGGTCGAGAGAGGAAACAGTTTTACTCCCGTATAAGATCAGGAGAAGTTGTTCCCCGGCAGCGGCTACTGCACTTGGTGTACTGTCATCCGCCAAAATTGTGTTGACATAAAGTTGTGAGTCGCTAGTAACATCGGAGACAATTGTACTGAATACTTTCTTCTTACCAACTCAAAAGAGTGCAGAAGTAGTGTCACAACCACGTATAGAATGTGCTACAAGGAGGTTGCTTCTATGGTCACCCATTTTTGTTGCTATTTCACTAACTGAAACTAGTAAGTTTGGGGTAATGGAATACATCATGTGAATATTACATCCCGGTTGAACTCGAGAGGTAAGAATGACTAACAAGTCTGTGTCTGTTCCCACAACGACAACATTGTTGTCATCTTGAGCGATGTCAAGTGCAGTTTCGGCTATCAGTACCTCAGCATCAGCCTCGGCCTGCTTGGACTGAATATTGATAGCAGATAGCTCCTGCATTAGATCGATCAGTTGGGTTTTGTTCTTGGCATTTGCAAGGAAATCGGATTGGGGTGTGGTGGCTGGTAACTCGGGTGAGATATTGATATCAATGGAATACCTGTCTTTAGATCTACGGGCTTGTTCCATGCCCTTTGTCGACATTGTACAAGCATAACCATCAAAAACAACCACGACGTTCGCCCCAAAATGTCTCACTAGATAAATGGAATATGATGTACATATGTCCTTATATGACGACTGTTTAGGCCATACAACTGCCCTCAATAAAAATCCACCATCTACAACAAACAGAGAATGTTCTGGGATTTTAGTTTGCTCGGAACCGTATGTTTTGAGGATCTTACCGAGCGTGCTTTTCTGTGTCTTCCTCATTCCAGCAGAAGCAAACAATGCTGGTGGTTACGGGGCGAGTTCATATTTGAGATACTCTTCCATCTCTGCTTGTGACTGAATAACACATGTGATGCGGTTGAACAGAATTGTGGGGTCAATCACTACCTTACTTCCACGGACTTTGATGCTATTTGCCATCGATGCGAAAGACTTCACAGTGTCAACACGTCGTAGTTTGATGCTGTTGAACGTTTTGCTTACAACATTCAATACGCAACATTCACCAATTTTGCGAACTTGGTCACAGTTCACAGTTTCGTCGGCCACAAGCCCGGTCGCTATAGAGACTAATTGTAGTGGATCTCTATTCTGAAAGGGGGAATGCACTCTGAGCCAGTTCAATAATTTGGTGATATCATTGGCATCAGTCAATTGTGAACTTTGACGGAGATCCCGATGTTGTTCGCCATGACCAGTGTGAACATGAACAAAATTTTCGAGAGCATTACATATCGGAAGGCAAAGAGGTAGTCCATGTACCCATTTCGCAACAGTGCTATCGGTTATTCCCCTGCCATGTGTGAGACCACCAGGGAGCTTGAACATTCTCATTAAATACTGCTCTATGGTCTGATCAGAATATATCTCGTATCAGAATTTATCTGAGCGCCTTATGGTAAAGTAACCTTTCTCAGTGAACAACTTCAAATCATCCTGTTGCATTATTTCTGTTAGCTCATTCATCTGCTGCAAATAGAGATGAGAACTTTTTGCGTATGCAAAATGACCACCTGCGTGAAATACTGGAATCATATTGCGAACACAATATGTGTGGAGTTCCCAGTCGCCTGTGCGCTCTGCTCTCAAGAACAACTGGAGAAGACCTATTTGCTCGTAGTATTGTACCCAAAGCTTTCCTGTGCGTCCTACGGACGCATTCTGGAGCAGTTCGTGTAATTTTGACAGTAGATGGTTGACACTTTCTTGATTGACAGCGTCAGCTGTTGTACAGTCACCTCTGGCAAGTCCACAGAATATTTCATTGACTTCTGTGCAGTATTTGAATGAGAAAAGTCGATGCCGTTTGAATTTGAGTTTAGGGGGTATGGTTAATATTTCACACGTTTCACCAGTTCATTATGGAATAAATGACTATTGTTATATATCATTATAAAGCCACTGCTTTTCTGCAATATTTGATATATAATTTAACGCCCAAAGTAGTCGTAGATTTGATTTAATGGACGTTGTGTACCGTTGTGTGTATGAAAACAATAATTTTTTTTTCGTAATTTTGTACATTTTCGTGAATATTTCACCATTGAGTGTGAGGATTGGTACAAAGTTGGCATTTTCTGTTGGGGATATGTATTCTCAATATAATTCAGCACGATATTTATGATTCTCACCCTACTAAGGCGAATAAGAATGAGAAATATGGAGCTGGGTCGAATTTTTTTTTCAATTTTTTTTTTCATCAAAAAAACGCTATAACTAAAAAAGCTCAACTCGGATTTGCGGGGACTTTTCACACTTTATCCGCAATGTGCTTGTGCACAGGCAGTATGTACAGAATTTGATAGCTTTACTTGGGCCATAACGTGCACATTAACGCGCATATCTACGTGCTATTTGTGCACATTTCATGACAGGACTTCTAGTTTTAACTGTATGGTAAATGGTTTTGTGTTGGCAAATAAGAGGGATATACAATTAAGAGGTATCCAATTAAGTGGGCTCCACTGTATTAGTACATGTAGAACACATCCTGCAACATACAGGTTTTGGGAGATCATGCTGATGGAAGTCACAGTACCTTGGTAATGGTTTCTAGCTTGTTTTGGCAGCCAAGACTTCACTACACACCACTACTAAGTCCAAATATTCCCCTTATTATGAGGGCTCAAAAAATAAGTAGAATTTCCAAGGATTTTAACCCAAGAGGCAACTTTTCCAGAACATGATACATCATAATAGGCCTGCACGGTATATCGATAAACCAATATACACCGGTATTCAAACTAATATTAATTGAATACTAGTGTAATTACAAAAATATCGGTTTATCGTCATCATTTATTTACCCACAATTTAATTTTCAAGTTGTTTTTAATTTTTTAACTGTATCCCCGAATGAATAATATTATCCCTTTTTCCAAGGGATGGTCTGCTTGTGCCCTCGTAAATATATAAATTCAGCAGTTGAAAATATAATTTTCAAAAATTTCAACAAAACTACATCATGTGACCCCTCATTGGAACCAGCTCATTGAGCTCGTTCCAATGAGGGGTCACACGATATAGTTTTGTTGAAATCTTTGGGGAAAATCTGATAAACTAATTTTGAAAATAATAAATTTTGATATCGTCTGCGCTGGGTAAAGGTTTTTTGAAGCACATCATCAAGGCATGCTAATTCGTTCCGACTGTGATGCCTCGAGTCTCGAATGTGGTACTTGTGTTCATATATCTAACAGTTTTCGATATACCGGTATACTGCAGTATTTTTTTGAATACCGATACCGGTATTCAGTTTTGAATTATCGTGCAGCCCTACGTCATAATTTCATTGGCTACTAAGTAAATGTGAGAAGTAGACTAATCAATATTTTTAACATGCAACACTAAGGCTGCACAATGAAAATATTAATTGGCCTACACCAAAATACAGTTAAAACTAGAAGTCCTGTCACGAATAGTGCGCTTATCTAGGCTTAACTGCACGTTGGAATTGCGCGCAATTGCCATATCGAATGGCATCCAAAGCACGGCAGGTTCTCTTGGTTACTCATAGCAAGCACAGGCAATGTTTCTGCCAATGGACCTCCGGGTTAGATTAACGCGCAAATCGACGTGCTATTTGTGCGCATTTCAGGACAGGACTTCTGGTTTTAACAGAAATGAATATGAAACTTCCAATTGCTGCCATCGAAACTGACATAGAAGATACCACCGGTGTTAAAGTTGAGGACACTATCAGAAACAAGCCGGTAATTTTCAAAATTGAAGGATGGCCATTACCGCCCTCCTTACTTAGGCCCAGGAGGGCTACTTTTGAACCGCCTTAACTGAGCTGAGGGAGAGGGGGAGGAGGGGTGGGGGGGGGGGGGGGGGGGGGGGGGGGGGTACTGAAGTCTATTCTACTATTAGTAGTAAGAGTATTGTATCATTCACGTGTGTCTGACTTCCAACATGAATCAACTATTTTATCTATAGACTGTATTCAGTAGTCTTGAAGCGGTTAGCTATTTTTGGAAGTCGACTAGTCGCCAGCAGTAATCAACTCAAAGTCGACTTGTCGGTACGTTCTTATCAGGAAATAAAATTATAATGAGAACCATGAATAGTTTCTCAATAATGATAGTTATAAATACGCAAGCTCCAAGTCACATGACTTAATGAATTGGGAGGAGTGTTTTTGCTATGGGAAAATAAATGAGGCTGTAATGGGGCAACCAAGAGTTGTTGCTACCAGGAAGTAGGAAAAATTTTTAATTCCAGGACCCCCAAACTCCCATTTTGTTGCATCCAAGAGATATTTTGAGGTTTTTCACAGCGATATTTATGTAGTTTTTCACATTCCGAGTGCCGGTAATTTCAGAATAAGGACCAATGAGGAGAAATCCAGGTGAAAAATCATTCATACAGATTACTGTACTTACCATCAATACCTGTCGACGGTGGCATGGATGATCGTGTTTAACAACGATTAAGTGTATGAGGGTGTCTGAAAAATATACCCTGAAGAAGGTAACATTACATCACATTCTAGCATCGGACACTAATTCCTAACCATGTTGCCACTGCATGGTATATCGATAAAACCGATATATACTGGTGTAACAGTTTATCCCCCCCCCCCCCCCAGTATATGTCCCCCCCTCCCCACTGGTTTAAGTCCCCCCCCCCCCCAACCTGAATTTTTTTATGTTTCAATTTAATCACAGAACTTTTAAAGAATTTGCTTTAGTACCCCTCTGTTATATTAAAAAGCATGAGGGGCAATTTGAAAACTTGTTAGTCTGGTCTTGAGAGTGCGGCAACAAACCCTATATTTTGATATGTTTTTTTATTGAAAATATGAATAAAATTCTCATCAGTATCGTTGTATGAGCCAAAAAAATAATTTAAAAACTTTGAATGTCAGTTGGGGGGAAGGGGGAGTCATATCCTAACCATGAACCCCTCCCCCTCCCCACCACATCAGAATATTTGTCACTTTTTACAACTTAAGCACAGGAATCTTGAGAATGGAAAATATAGCAAAAAATCAGAAGAAAACCAACGTTTTGTGACTCAGGTGTGGGGTGGATAAGATAATTTCTGAGTAAATAAAGAAAAAACATCTTTCGGTTGAGAACTTTTATTATCATAACAATAAAAACTATGTAAACTACAGCATCAAATTCAAACAAAATATCTAGCACTTAATAGAGTCAACAAAGCCCTCAATGAATTTCTCTTCAAAATGATGATATGAGCCGTAAAACAAACTTACAAGTGGGAACTATGAATCTTAATATAAGATTAAATTCTCTACAAAATGGTGGTTTGCCCTAAAAAAAAAAAGACATTTGTCAATTTCATGTGTCAGTTGGGGGGTAAGATAAACTGGTCACGACATCCTCCCCCCCCCACCCCCCCTCCTGAAAAAACAATAACCTGAATGTTTTTCTTTTTCAACAACTTAGACATAGGAATCGTTATACTCACATTTTAAGTTGTTAAAATAGAAAAATTTTGACTAGGGTAGACGATACTGTGACCATATTATCTTACCTCCCACATGACACTGGAAACTGAAACACAAACTAACAAGTGGGAAATATGAATCTTAATATAAGATTAAATTCTCTACAAAATGGTGGTTTGCCCTAAAAAAAGAAGACATTTGGCGATTTCAAGTGTCAGGTGGGGGGTAAGATAAACTGGTCACGACATTGAACCCCCCCCCCACTCACAACAACCTGAATTTTTTTCTCTTCCAACTTAAGACATATGAATCGGAAAACAATAACCTGAATGTTTTACCTTTTCAACAACTTAGGAATCGTTATACTCCCAAAAAATTTTTAAGTTG